>JACGWL010000853.1:0-116736 GCA_034509725.1 Sesamum angolense
ATAAGTAATATAAAAATTAAGATTAATGTGTATACTCAAATTGATAAATCTTATCTACCCTGGCTGTAAATTGTCTTTTTAGTTGGGGACCTGTTAGAGCACGGAGGGTCAGCTGCAGAGGAGACCCATAGAAAGGTGGAGGAGCTGGAGGGGGATATGCGCGTGAAAGAGCGTCAATATAAGGCTGGTCTTACTTTTCTGAGATCGAGGTTTTGAGCTTGCATATTCACTTGGAGCAGGCAATACTAAAACTTCAAAATTGTCCTTCTACCAAGGAGGGGAAGAAAAAAATTAAGGAGCTGTGGAACAACAAACTGGCAGTTCTCAAAAAATCTGAAGAGTTTTACCGTCTCCTTACTGATCATGAAATACTATTACCATGGATATAGGATGTGTGCAGGTCAGTTTGCTGATGCTGACTACCCACCAGGGTAAAGCTACTTCAATAAGGCATTCTGGAGATGAGGCGGCGAAAATAATATACTTTGAAAATGGCTCCCGAATCATAATGTAAGACCAACTTAAGGAGGTACCTTCTGAAGAAAAGATGTAAGTCAATGGGATAATTTATGTAAAGATATGCTAGTATGGTAACTTAGGCAAAAAGGTTGCCAACAAGGCGCGATTTAGGCGGATATGCGCCAGCAAGGCAGCTTAAAGACATTGGTATGACGACTTAAATGGAACGGGCATCGACAGGCGATTTAGATTAAGTGTGTGTCATCAGGGACTTAAGTGGAACGTGTTCCAGCAAGGCGGCCTAAGTGAAGCATGCGCCAGCAAGGCGGCTTAAGTAAAGCGTGCACTAGCATGGCGGCTTAAGAGAGATTTGCAAGCATCGTGAACAGAGGAGGCAAGAGCTGTCATTTCATAAAAAAAAGATATCTTATATTAAATAGTTAGTCTATGAGTAAGCAAATTTTTAGGGTAAAACTTCCTGAGGTTGCAAGTATTCCATGGTCGAGAAAGTTTTCTTCCATCTACATCTTCTAGTTCGTATGCCCAAATTTGCTGATCCGACTAAGTTTATAAGGGTCTTCCCAATTAGGGGCTAGCTTCCCTACTGGTCTGAGGGCACCAGCTCATCGAAGTACCAAGTCTCCTACTTGGAACTCTCTTCTCTTTACTCGTTGGTTGTAAGCGTTGACTACTCTTTGCTTATATCTTTCTACATGAATACAAGCATCTTCTCGCACTTTCTCTATTCGGTCCAAATTACCTCGCAACAAGCTGTCATTATTCTCCTACTCATAATGATGGATTCTAAAAGTCCCCATTTCTGCTTCCGCTGGGATGACAACTTCAAATCCGTATACCAAATTGAAAGGAGTCTCTCCAGTGGTGGAACGGGAGTGGTCCTGTATGACCACAATACTCCTAGTAATGCGTCTACTCACTATCCTCCTACTTGCGTTAGCTTTGTCTTGATCCTTTGAACCAAGATACGATTGATGACTTCAACCGCCCGTTAGCTTGGGGATGAGCGACGGACGTAAAAAAACATTGTTGAGTACCTTGCTCAACACACCAATCTTGAATTTTCCATCCCTAAAATTGACGTCCGTTGTCATAGATAATAACACGAGGCAACTCATACTTGCAGATGATAATCTTCCATAAGAAATTTATCACTTTGTTTTCTGTATTTCGGACTAGAGGTTCCGCCTCTACCCACTAGCTAAAATAATCCACCGCTACGAGGAGGTATTTACACTGCCCTATTGCAACTGGGGAAGGGTCCAACTATATCCATTCCCCACTGGGAGAATGGACAAAGTGATGATATTATTCTGAGGGGTTCTGCTGGAATGTGAATGAGTGGGGCATGTCGTTGGCATTGCACACATCCTCTAGCCTAATTGATTGCATCTTTATTAATAGTTGGCCAAGAATATCCTGCTCGTAGTGTTTTATTGGCTAAATCAATGACACCCACATGGGATCCGCAACAACCTTCATATATTTCCTGCAATACATTCTTACCATCCTACATGGATAAACATCTAAGGAAAGGGTGAGAGAAACTACGTTATGTAAAATACCATTGAGCACAACAAACCTGGCTGCCCTGCTTTTTAAGTGGTTTGCTTCCCTTTCATCAGCAGAGAGGATATCCTTCCGAGATAGTCCAAGAGAGGTTTCCTCCAATTTGTCTCAACCCGTATAATCATAATGTCAGTATCAAAAGAGTTTTTTACGAAGGTTCTTATAGTATGCTGCGAGTGTTACAATTAACCATGGAGCTGGCTAATCGAGCTAGATAATCAGCTTAGCGTTTTATGTTCGAGGAATTTGGTGAAGTTGGAAGCTTTTCAGCCAGCTGGTGAGTTCACCTATCTCCTGGAGGTATTATTTCATCCTCTCTTCTTTGACTTCGTATTCTCCTTCTACTTGCTTGGTCAGTAGTTTAGAATCCGTGTAGGCGATTAAATTTTTAGCTCATGCGTCTAGAGCCATCCTGATACCTGCAATAAGGGCTTCATACTCGGTCTCATTGTTCGAGGCTTTGAAGTCAAAATGCAAGCATATTCTAGTTCATCTACTTCCAGGCTGGTGAGTACCACTCCTACTCCACTACCAGTAAGTGTTGAGAACCATATACGTGGAGCAGCCAATTACCTTCGTTTCTCTCTGTGAATGTTACTTTATTTAAAACTCTGCCAAAGCTTTGAGCTTTGATAGCCGACCTAGGATGGTAAGAAATATCATATTCACTAAGCTCGATGTCCCATTTAGTCATTCTTTTGGGTTTTCTTCTTTACCCCATGTAGCTTGTGATGGGGCGTTAGTACGCACACAAATAGAATTGATAAAAAAGTAAGGCGGTAATTGTGTGCTGTTATAATTAAAGTGAAAGCTAATTTTTCTACATCAGGGAACAATTGTTCGGCCCCATGTAATACTTGCTCACGTAATACATGGCTTCTAGAGTCCTTCTTCTTTGATGAGCACGGAGCTGACTGCTTGCTGGCTTGCTGCTAAGTAAAGATATACGGTCTCCCCTGGTGTCGGTTTGGTGAATAAAGGTAGTTGTGCTAGGTATGCATTCAAATATCGAAACGCTTGCTGATAGTCCTCATCCCAGATGAAATCCTTGGTTTTCCTTAGGGCTTTAAAGAACAGCAAGCTCGGCTCTGCTGATTAGAACATAAATCTCCTGAGAGTTGCTATGCGATTCGCCAATCTTTGTACCTCATTGAGGTTAGGAGGGGGTTTCATCTCTGAGATGGCTTGAATCTTCTCTGGATTAACATTTATCCTTTCTCTATAACCAAATATCCTAGAAATTTTCCACTTCTTACTCCAAAAGCACACTTGGCCGGATTGAGTTTCATATGAAACCTCCTCAATGTTCCGAATGTTTGTGGCAAGTCAACAAGATGTTGGTCCATTTGCCTGATCTTTACTAGCATGTCATCAACATAGACCTCTATGTTGCGCCCTAACTATTCTCAGAACATGCGGTCCACCAAGCGCTGATATGTTGCTCATGCATTTTTAAGTCTAAAAAGGCATAACAATATAACAGTATGTTTCTTGTGATGTAATAAAGCTAACCCGCTTCTCGTCATTAAGATTGAGCATTATCTTATGATAACCCTGTGAAACATCCATTAAGCTTAACAATTCATGACCAGAGGTGGAGTCTACCAACTGGTCTATATGAGGTAAAGGATAAAAATCTTTAGGGCATACTTTATTGATATCACGAAAGTCAATACACATAAGCTATTTGTTACCTGGCTTAGACACCAGCACAAAGTTGGGCAACCATTCTGGAAATTAGATTCCCTTTATTTGTCCCATCGATAACAGTTTACTTACCTCCTCTTGTATGATCTTATCCTTCTCTGGTCCGAAATGTCTCTTCTTCAATTTCACTGAGAGGAAGGTTGGATCCACATTCAAGCTATGCACAACTATGCTGGGGTCGATACCTATGAGGTCATTGGTTGTCTAAGCAAAAACATCAACATTCTACTATAAGAAGGCGGCTGACTGTCTTGCTAGTGTGGGGTTGAATGAGAGCCGACCTTGGTAATTCTATCTGGTTCCCTAGCACCAGCTGGATGCTTAGCAACTCTTCTGTCGATTGAACACGGGCGGGACTGCACCTCTTTGATCCTCCTGCTGGGGGAAATTTTTATTACTTTCTTTATTAGGAATGTCCACTTCCATCTTATTGTTGTTGCTTTTTATTGCATCTACATAGCACTTCCATGTTGTGTACTGATTGCCTCTGACCTCCCCTACTCCATCTCCGACGGGGAATTTTGATGATATTAGAAGTCATGAATATCGAAAAATCTATGTGTGATTTAGAAGTTATGACATATGCTTCAATGTCATTGCATGTAAGAACGTTATATGATTTTTTACCTAATTGTAGCTTGGCTATGTTTCTAACTGAAATTTAGAGTTGATCACAATATTTTTTTACTTCACTGAATCTCCATTTATGATGATTGGAATGAAATACATCTTTTGCAGAAGAGAATAAGAGCAGGACCATTTTGGATGTCTTTTTCTGGTGAAAGCTCTAGGAGAAGCACTTATTGAGCGAATAGAGTCAACGTGGGTGAGTTTCTCAACATAATTGGCAGGTTGCAAGCTTAGTAGCAAAAGCAAATGCTAGAATTCTAAGTATGTAACTCTTTGTTGCAGTGGTAAATATCATACATTATTTTTATGTCTCTTAATTCATTATTTAGTTTTTTTATGTGAATGAATAGAAATTTGGTATATTTATAACAACCACATATATATGCAATCTGTTGAACCCATTATCTCTTTTTTTGCTTGTATTACCTTCGCATCCTCATTTTCACAATTCCTTTTTATCTGGGCTCACTTATTTTCTTCATTTATGTCTATAAAATCATATCTCCTCGATTACATAGAACTATTAAAAAGTAATAGATTAAAGTGAATTACTAGAAATATTTCGCCACATGCTTCCCCCAAAAACACATAAGTAGAAAAACATTGATCTAAATCACTTAATACTCATATGTCAAACACTCTAAAAGTAATAAACAATGATTATGAAAGTATCTCTTAGGTGCACTGGAAGAAATCAACTGCAATTCTGATCAAATCCAATACATATTCAGTCTACAGCAAAAAGTCAGGCACAAAGAAGCCAACTGCATATTACATCTCTAGAAATTATGAGTAATAGAAGCAAATTTTAGGAATACTAAATGTAATTTTTTTCAAATTATAAAAAATCTACGTATAATTATACCTAATATAAAGAATGAATGGTGTAATTATCCCATAAAAAAAATATATGGTATCATGCCTAATTTTTTGTATACATATATAACTAAAAATTAGGCGTTATGCAAGTGTGGAGATAGTCACCCCAATAATTTATAGTGAGGGCTCATTTTTTTGCAATTTTGTGAGGTCTATGTGTGAGGACGTTTGCTTGTGGAGTTATGTATTTCTTATGTTGAAAATTTAAATATGCGTTTGGATTTATTTTCTAAGTGTTTTATGAAGGTAAAAAGAGAAAATATAAAAGAATAAGTATGTGCTGAAAATAGTGTGTATGTGTTATCAGTTTATTATTGAAAATAAATTTAAAAACATATTTTATTTTATATATTAAAATTTTAAATTGTTTAAATTAAATTATTTCAAAGTAAAAAATTATAAGCAATTTTGTATCAATTTATGTATCACAAAATAATAAATATTAAATTAAAAATTTCAAAGTATTCCAAATTCAATATTTATTTTTTAACTTACTTTTTAAAATATTTTTAAATTTTTACTATTGATTGATTTATAATTTTTTATAATTCATTTTCATCATAAAAATAGAAGTTGAGATTTGGTCTTAATGGTCCCACTAATCACATAAGCGTAATGCTGAGATAAGCAAAGCATAAACTTATAGTTCAACACATATTTTAAGATTAAAATGAAGATAAAGAAAAAGTGGTCTTAGCAGAATTCTCTCATCATGAGAGGCCTCCCTCGTCATCGAGGTTTCTTTCCCTAAATCTTAGGGTTTGTCTGTCCATGGTTTTTCCTCTGCTTTGCGTCAATCTACTTGGGAGGGGCCTGGCTGTATCATCCTCCTTGCTTCCTGGCTACACGCACTTGGACTTCTGTCATTCCTTAGCCTGCTCGTTGCTCTAGGGCTTGTTATTTGGTTGCGACCTCTGTCCCCCCGCTATGGCTGCTAGTTTGGAACGATTGGTGCAACTCTTTCTCTCACAGAGGAGGAGGAAGCGGGATTGGTTGTGCCCGCTGGATTATGGCACTCGGAGTCTGGATCGCGGGGTTTCTATGTTGTAGGGCGTGTTTTATCCTCTAAGCCGTTCCACCCTGAAGCTTTGCAGAGCACTCTGAGAATGGCATTTAATCCGGGGGCATAAAATGGATTTTAAAATGATTGAAGGGGACCGTTTCCTATTGCAGTTTTTTCATTCTCTTGATCGTGAGCGGGTTCTTGCAAGAAGCCCTTGGGCATATGATAAAAATTTGGTGATTTTAGCACCGGTGGATTATGAGGATAACCCCAACTTGGTTGACTTTAAATTTTTGTGAATTCCATGTACACATTCACGGCTTACCATTGGGAAAAATGACGACGAAAGTGTGCTCATTTGTTGGGAATAGATTGGTGTTGTTTAAAGAGGCTGATGGATGAGGCAGGCTTGGGGATCGTCTGTGTGCATTCGAGTGGCCATACATGTGACCAAACCCTTAGACGTGCGTTAAAACTTCGAACAGTTTTGGAGGATGAACAGTTGATCACATTCTCATATGAGCGACTCCCAAATTTCTGTTAGTTGTGTGGTTGCCTCGGTCACTTATCGTGCCAGTGTGAGATTCAGTTTCAGGAAGATTTTAGTAATCCGAGAGAAACATACCCCCTCTGGACCTTGGCTTCAGGCCGTGTTACCTGCTCAGTCTCGGAATAGCATGGCAGCCAGTGGGGGATCCTCGTCATCTTCTCATTCCATCTGCTCTTCTGCTCCCCGGGCTCCCTTCAATCCTACTTTGCTCTGGTCCCTCCTCCCAGGCGTGGTTCCTCCATTTTTGATATCTTAAAACTATTCCTCCTACTACAGAAAATCCTACTTCCCCCGCCACTCACTCTCGTTTAGAAATACACCAGCAACCCTCTTCACCTCGACCAAAAGTCCAGGACCTAAATGAATCCCCAGCTATACCCCCACATTGTGTCCCACCTACCTCGCCAGTTTTGTCTAGGTCTCACTCCCCCTCCCATAACCAAAACACTATGCATAATCCTTCTCCTGTGCCGTCTCCCTTAGGCCCTGCTCTACGTCCTCCTTCCCCCATGTCCCCACGTATCTCTACCTCGCATCACCCATCGCAGTCCCGTTCCTCTTCTTCTAGCCGTATTGTAAACGTCTCCCTCTAAGCTCCAAACGACCCCCTCGGTTCTGACCCTCACTCGTAAGCGTGGTTGGTGGATGAGGACCCTCATGAGGACTTTGAAATTCAGGGGCAGTCTAAGTTCAGCAGACGTTCTATTCCTATGCAGGATACACTAATCTAGCGGCAGGTTCTGCGGGGTAGACCTGCCGTTCACCATGAGTCTCTTAGCGTGGAACTGCCAGGGGCTGGGGGGACCCTAGACAGTTCAGTATCTCGGGGTCTCATCCAGGAATTTTGCCCCGCCTTGGTTTTTGGGGAAACCAAGTGCTCTTCACGTCACATTGAGTGTTTGAAAAATAAGTTCAACATGCATGGTATTAGCGTGGACTCTCGGGGGAAAAGTGGTGGCTTGCTTTATTTTGGTCTCAAAATTCGGATGTCCTCCTCCAGAGTTACTCGGTTAACCACATTGTATATGTGAAATTGGATGGGGATCAGGACTAGTGGCGTTTCTCGGGTATCTATGGCGAACAAGACAATAGTAGGCGAGACCGCACTTGGGAGCTCCTCTCTAGATTAAAGATGCAATCAAATCGACCCTGGCTCTGTGCCGGAATTTCAATGAGATTCTTGATCAGTCTGAGAAGCTTGAATGACCTCAGCGCCCGATTGGCAGATTAGTAAGCTTCGTGAGGCTCTTTCTGAATGTGAACTGGTGGATTGGGCTTCTCCAGTGATCCTTTTACGTGGACTAACAGACATCCGACATCGAATAATGTTTGGGAAAGACTGTATCGTGCTTGCGCAAATGGTTCTTGGTCTGAAAAGTTCCCGTCGGCCTCGGTTTTCCATGTCCAGACTCTTTGTTCGGACCACAAAGCTATACATATCAAGTTGAAGAGTGAGTGTTTGTTTTCCAAAGGACAGTCTAAACCGTGGCGTTTTAAGGCGGCCTGGCTTCAATCCCCGCAATGTGAACAGGTAGTTGAGAGGGTGTGGCGACACCCACTTTGGACCAAAAATCTTGATGGTATTTCAGCACAGCTTGATCATTGCCGAGAGCAGCTAAAGGTATGGAGTAAACAAACCTTTATGTGGGATAAGAGACGGGTGAAATAGTTGGAGAAACACTTAGCAGTCATTTTGTCGGGCATCCTGACAACCGAGCTCTAGGAGGAAGCTTCTTCTATTCGTAGGGAACTGGAGAGTATGGCGGCGCATGAGGAGATAATTTGGCGTCAACTTAGTAAAGACCTCTGGCTGCGAGAGGGCGATTGAAATACTGGGTTCTTTCACCGCCGGCTAGTCAGAGGTTTGAGACAAATCAAATTCATAAACTGAAGGGCGAGGATGGCTTGTGGGTTGAGACAGATGAGGGGATTCGGGACTGCATTGAGAGTTACTTCCGGAAAATGTATGCTTCTAATCGTCCACGGGCTTCCAACATAGCGGCGGGGACAGCACGGTTGCATCCAGTGGTGGGTTCTAGTATGGCGGCGGAGCTCCTGTCTCCATACACTGAAGCGGAGATTACCAAGGCGTTGTTCCAAATGGCTTCTTTCAAATCCCCGGGCCCTGATGGTATGCCCCCAATTTTCTTTCAATCCTTTTGGCATATTGTCCAACATGATGTTCTTAACTGTGTTCTTAAATTGCTCAACTCTTTCATGATGCCATCGGGGATGAAGGATACACATATTGTCTTGATTCCAAAATGTAAACGCCCTAAATCTTTATCTCAGTTTCAACCGATAAGCTTGTGTAATGTCATTTATAAATTGCTTCTAAGACAATTGCCAATCGCTTAAAGCAAATCCTAGATAAGATTATTTCTCCTGCTCAATCTGCCTTTTACCCGGGTCGATTGATTTCGGATAATATTTTGTTGGCCTTTGAGCTTAACCACTTTCTTAATACCAAATCTAAAAGAGGGCAGGGGTTCATGGCGCTCAAATTGGATGTTAGCAAAGCGTATGATAAGGTTGAGTGGCCCTTTCTTGAGCAGGAATTATCTTGTCTTGGCTTTCCTTTTATAGAGTTTGGAAAGTGGTTAAGCTCAAAGTGTTTTCTGACGCTCAATGAATTCCCCTTTTATTCATCTCATCATGCTATGTGTTTCTTCTGTTTTCCTATTCTTTTATGCTTGGTGGTTGCTGGTTTGGTTCTGTCATTCCTCGAGGGGACTCTGCAAGGGGGACCCTTTTTCTCCTTATCTTTTCCTCCTGTGTACAAAATCTTTTAGTTCTATGCTACAGCAGGCTGAGCTGGAGGGGCGTATTCCCGGGGTGTCCATTTGTAGAGGAGCTCCTAGCATTTCCCATCTGTTGTTTGCCAATGATACGCTTATCTTCAGCAGTGCCTCATCGGCCACTTCCCGAGCTATTTTAGATGTTTTGGAGATCTACCGCCATGCCTCGGGTAAGAGTTAAACTTTGTAAAGTCCTCGGTAGCTTTTAGTAAAAATACAAAGTCGGAAGTTCATCGCCTTATTGCTGATACATTGCAAATTAGAATGGAGAATAAAATGGAACTCTATTTGGGGCTTCCGTCAAAGGTGGCGAGATCTAAGAAGGACCTGTTTGCAACTATCCGGGACAGAGTCTGGCAGCGTATTTCAAGGTGGAATGCAAAGTTACTATCTCAAGTGGGTAAGGACGTCATCATCAAATCTATCATCTAGGCTATTCCTGCTTATGCCATGGGCTGTTTTAGCCTGCCCACTACATTATTGTTGGAACTTCATGGGATGGTTGCCCGATTCTGGTGGGGAAATAGAGGCAGTCGCAAAATTCATTGGCTCTCCTGGGACCGGTTATGTGCATCGAAGTTTAAAGGTGGCCTAGGTTTCCGACAACTTCATCTCTTCAACATTGCCATTCTTGCAAAACAGTTATGGAGGATTCTTAAACACCCAGATTGTCTCCTGAGTAAGGTGCTTCGGGCTCGTTATTTTCCTGCAGGTGACATCTTTGCAGTGTCCCTTGGTTGGCTCCCTTCATTCACCTGGAGAAGCTTGATGGCGGCTTTACCTTTGTTCCGCTCGGATGTAGATGGCGAGTGGGCTCGGGATCTACAATCTGGGCTTGGTTGGATCCTTGGCTCCCTCGGCCCTATTCGTTCAGCCTATCACTACTCCTCCACCCACCTCGATGATATAAAAGTGTCGGACTTGATCGATGTGGCGACTGGGGACTAGGATCATGTAAAACTTGATGAATTGTTCTCGTCAGTTGATGGGGAGTTTATACTTGGCATTCCCCTTAGTCAGGTGGGCATAGATGACATTCTAGTATGGTACTACTCGTCGTCCGGTCTCTTTACTGTACGCAGTGTCTATCATCTCATATGTTCCTTGGAGAATTCACCTGGTCTGAACAGCCTCTTTGTGAATGAACATGCCTGGTGGCGATTTGTATGGCAAGCTAAAGTTCCTAATAAGATTAAGGTGTTTATCTGGAAGACCTGCCTTAATGCGCTCCTAACAAGTCGAAACTTGCTCCAACGGATGCCAAGATCCTTCTCTGTTTGCCCTCATTGTAAGTCTGAAGGGGAGAATGTGTTTCATGTGTTGGTCTCTTGTCCTTTTGTTCGGTAGGTTTGGGCTTTATCAAACATCCAAAACCCACCTCCTTCTTTGTGAACTCACAACTATCCTTCCATGGATGGTTTCGGTGTCATCTGCCATGAAACTGAAGGATAGGTAGCGGTTTTTGTGTATTTGTTGGTCTCTATGGTGGTGTAGGAATAGCAAACTTATGACGGGGAATGCTTGACTGCGGATCAAGTAGTTTGCTTTGCTACGCAGTATTTGGACTCGTTCGTTGCTCAGAATGCAGGTATGGGCATCTCGCCTCTTCCTTCTGTTTTCTGCTCTTGGGAAGGTCCGCCCTTGGGTGCATAAACTTAATTTTGATGGGGCTTTACTCGGTGGAGGCTCAGCTATGGGACTTGGGGTGGTGGCTCAAAATGATAGAGGTACATGTCTAGCTTGGTTATCAAGGAGAGTGGATCGGCGAGGTATTGGCGAAGTTGCCAAAGCTCTGGCCGCTTGGGAGGCTATCCAGCTAGCTGCCCGACGTGGATGGAAATCACTCATTATCGTGGGAGACTGTGTTGTGCTGATCAACAAACTTAGGATGGTGGAGGGGGACCTTTCCTCTATTGGTACTGTCCTTTTTGACATCTTGGCTTTAGTTCCTATTTTTTCCTCTTGTCATTTCGCTTGTGTTAAGCGTAAACTCAATTCTGTGGCTCACTAATTAGCAAAATCTGCTGGTGATTTGTGTGAGGGATGTGATGATCTGCCTTCATCAGCCCTTGCTCTTGTAAACTCTAAAATGATTCATGAATGAAATCTCGTTCTTCCTATAAAGAAAACACATATTTTAAGATTAGAATGAATTATTGAGAGGGATAAAAATAGAAAAAAAAAACCCCTTTGTCTTCTTGTCTTTGCTTCCCACTGTCCAAGTTTCCCAAAAAGCATAGCCCAGCACTACCATGATGTTGCCCAACTTCAAAAACCCATTTTCCCCCTTCGCAACCCCCTCCCCCCAACAGCAACAATACGCCTCCCTGCCCCGCACAATCGGCGACATCAACAAAACCACCGTGAAAGTTGAACCCCTCTTGCAATTCTCATTCACACCTCAAACAACACCCGCATAACCCCTCTATTATCCAAAGCTCCTTTAATTTTTTGTCTGAGAAAATAATGTTTTACGTCATTATTAGAGTGGGTGCAATTTTCTGTAATCTAATGGCTCAACTTTCTCACAATGCTATGTTTCCTTTTTCCATTTATGTTTCTTGTTCATGGAGACTCTTTTTCTTTTTTTCCTGGATTTAAATGTATATTTGCAATCACTGTTGTTCACTCATTGTTGTGTTACTTTTATGATTAAGTAATTTGATTATAAACCCAAATTTAAGAGCAAAAGCATAATAAAAGAAAATACAGGGGTACGTTTGCAAAAGTACTAAAAATTCTATTCGACATCCCTCTCATCTTTTGTAAAAACCTCAAAAGCGTTTCAGTCTTCCCCCATTTTGCCCAAAACCCACATCCCTCCCTACCCCCCTCCAAGAAATCCAAACCCAGCGAAGGAGAGATGGTGGAGTCCATCCTCCCACCGCCAAAATAATCTCACCCAATCCCACCATCAAACCCTCTCACTTTCGTTTCCCTTCTCCTGTGTTCACTTCTCAGAGGAAAAAAGTCAAGAAAAGAAGGTGGAGTTCATGGTGGTGTGGCTGACCTAAGGCGGCGAATGTGATGGTGTCCGTGTGCATGGTAGCACAGGCGGGAGAAGCAGACGCGGATGTGTGTACAAATCCAAGAAAGGAAAACCGCTGGTAAAAACCCTCAAACCACCGATTTCTCCCCACCGTCAAACCCCACCCACACTCGCATGGTTTCACACTCTCACCTTCATTTCGCTTTTCTTGTGTTCATTTCTCACCCAAAAAATAGAGGGAAAAAAATCAAGAAAAGCAGGCGGGAGAGACAACGAGAGAAGGAGGCCTTAGAGTATGGTATTGCAAAATGTTACTGCCATTTGAATAATCCTTTCTTGGCTCGATGTGTAGAAATCAGGTCCGACTTTCACTGGTGCAACATCAGATTGTTTTTGCCCATGGAAATCACGAACCTGTGCGAAACCCTTTGGTAAGATAATATTATCACATTAAAGTTGAGATATATGCAAATAATAGGTTCATTTATGTAATATATGATTTTTTTTTATCACAAATTGGGATGCTACTTACTCTATTGTGCTGTAGAATGATGTATGTTAGTCAAAGCTGAGTGTAGGTAATTTGGTGGATACCTCTCAGTCATAAAGTATCAGAGAATTTTAGAGGATGATTGATGATTTTGATTTTCTGAGTGCAATAATGGGAATATACTAAAATTGCTTACAACAGTAGACATACTATTTGCATATACTTTTACTATTCCTTTCTCAATCATGATATGCAGTTGCTATGTAAAATGTTGAACTTATGTACATGAGCATCAATTGCAATCTCTGGGATTTTGGCATCTAATTATCTGGATGAATGAGTTAGCTTTCTTGTCCGTCGATGTGGGATGGGATGTTAGATACTACTTTTAGGATATTCTATCCAGTTTGGTCTTACATAGTCGTTATTCGTTATATTCCTGTATTTTTAGTCAGTTTGGGTAAGATTGAAAGTGATGAGCTTCTACTCAAGTATTGTTTCATTTGGTAATTTACTGAGTTGTGAAGCTCTGTAAGTACATGTATCATGAATGATTATGCTACTCAAGATTGGTTTATGATTTGGTTACCCTAAAAACCTTCTATTGTATTTGCTCTCTAAAATATGCAACAATTAATAGATCTGAAACTTTGAAGTAATTAAGCAGGTTGTTCAATTTGAGATTTGAGTTCATTGGGGTTTAGGCCTTGAATTGGTATCCCTTTGTCTATACCTGGATCATCCAGAATCGTACCATGATGCTAATCTGGATCACAATGAACTCCGTGTTTCCTATTTGCATTATGTCATCTTCACTTTGTGTTGTGCTGACTTATATCAAACTACTCTAGCTCTTTGAGGATCTTGGGGATCTTCAATACATTATTCAATTTCTGTACGCAGTTGCTCATCTTCTTGCAATGTAATAAAAACTATTGGAGGTTTTTACGCTGGTTTTACTTAATGCAGGCTTAAAAGACTACATATTAGACTGTTGTGAAGGTGAAGGATACATCAGGTGAACTTAAGCAAGCTAGTGAAACATACTATCAAGTTAAAGTCAGTGTCATTTTGTCTCTTTGCTTAACAATTGATCTAGTAGTTGTGTTTAACCATATTTAATCTATTCTCCCTATTTTAACCCGTTGATCTGTCATGATGCCTGCAATTGTGGTGTCCCAGAAATATTACAATCTCTTGAAACTAAAATAATGCAAATAGACTTTATTTGTGTTCTTTTGTTGTTCAAAATTTATGGGGCAAACTATAGACAACATTTTATAGTTTGTGAAATTTGCATTCTGTGGTGGACTTGCCACTTTCTATGTTTATCTATATTGTTGGGTTGTGGCTTAGATTTTGAAATTACTATCTCCTGCAGCTCATCTACTCAGTTGGCGATGCAGATATAAGTGCACATAAGAGTCCAGAACAGTGAGCTCGTCTTGTGAATCTAAGAGGTATACCAATTTAGGAATTTGAATGTTTGTGGTAAATATAATTTGAAAATGACAAACATATAATAAACCCATCTTTTCATGAACAGGCCATTGTAAATAAGGTTTAGCATGAAATTGAAATGAGACTTCATAGTACTATTTGCAGACTATACCCTAGCACTTGTAACTTCGTAGAAGTATTCCTATATTTTGATTGATGCTCTTCTTAGTATGATGGCTGTATAAGTTAATGATTGATGGTTGGTTAAGGCTTCGTTTTATCATCTACTTATCTTTTTAAGTAATGTATTTGTAGTTCATATATATGTGTAGCCATTTGCCACATAGGTAAGCAAGCTTCTAAACTCGTATAAGGAAGGTTCGGAGGAATGGGCCAAGAAGGCAGTAGAGCTTGAGGAATCATGAAGGCTTTAGAAGTAAGTTCTAGTTGTAATTTATTTTATTCAATACTGCGAATGATGCATGATACACTAATTGCTCTTGTGAACATGCAGTTTGGTTGAGGAATTTCGAACTTATCTATTTGTCTTCTGTCTTCATACATGTTGGATGCAAATGGAAGATGTATGAGGTGGCAAAGAGGGCTTTGAAAACAATGACACGGAAACTAGAAAGTCTTTGCAATTGTGGTAAAAAGTTGATCATTTTCTTGGCTCCCACTCTTCATTTCATCCATCAAGCATGTTTCCTTTTATATATTTGTATTGTTATCTTGAGTTCTTGATATTTATTATCTATATTATGGACTAGTAATTTTCTTCTTGTCTATAGCAAGTTTGTTCTTTGATGAATAGTCTTGGATGCTTTTTCAATGGTTTTCAAGTGGTGTGGGTGTTGCTCATCCTGTTTTATTTGGCCGTACTTTTATGTTATTTCATTCAAGTAAACAATGTGTATATCAAGCTCTGTGAGACATATTTTGTTGTCGAGATGTCAGTGATTGTTTATCATTTTGGATTAGACTCTTGGTTCAATTTCAATTACATGAAACCTCTCATATTCTAATTTTGATGTGAATGACCCAATTCTCCTTCCGTACGAGATAAAACCATTTCAAAGAAAAGAATTGCATGACATATGTGTAGTGTTAATTAACACATGCGAACCAGAAGGTAATTTCTTTTTAAGTTTTCATTTATCTTTTGTTATACTATTAAACTACTTTAGTTTTATTTTCTTTTGCCAGATACTATCAAACTACTTTTGTTTTTATTATTTAATGTGTTAGGAAGTCATAAGATTGGGACATGAATGTGCACTAGCGTTATGTGATTGTTGCTTTGGTTAAATGTGGAGTTGTTGAGGCTTAACTTCATGCATTTTGAATTGCTTTGAAAGAGAGTGGGAATGTCTTTGCTTTTACTAAATCTTAGGATTCTTGTGAAATCATATTTGTTTGCTAAAAAATATCCGATTGATCCTAATATCCCTAAGATGGGACATGCATACATTTTAAAAAATTCAAAGGCCTTTCCCCTTACTTAAAAAAAAAAGAAAGAAAGAAAAGACAGTAAGAAAAAGAGAATTACATCTACTCCGCTGGTTTAGGTTACTTAGTAACTGGGTAACTTCATCACAAATGTTGTTATTCACGTAAAACGGTGGCCGGAGCTATGAGTATGCAAAGCACTTTGGGTAAAATGTATTTGGTTGAGTAACAGGGTGCCTTGACCACAAGTATTGTCATTCGGGTCAAAAGGCCAGAATGCGACGTTTTTTTGGTTGAGTAACTGGGTGCGTTCACCACAAGTGTTGTCATTTGCATCAAAAGACCGAGAAACGACCTAAAGAACACAAATTTCGGGCAAAAACAAAGGAAAAAAAGAAACGAAATGCCATGACAAAACGAAAGGGGAAGAAAAAAGAAAAAAAAAAATCATTATTGGACAAAGAAAAGAAAGCAAAATCCGGCCCAACTTAGGTAGATATAAGGAGATAAAGGGTATTGTGTTAGCTTCGAGGATGATAACATTTAGAAATCCATAGATTTTGTGGAAGCTTGATTGTCCTTCTTTCTACTTGGCAAAACGAAGTGTTGTGATGTGATTGGCCTCTTACCCTCGTTATGATAAGTTAGCATTTGCATAGCGTATTGCGGCGTTTGTGTTTTGAGATTATGCGGACATACCACATAGTATTTCGTTTTGTCTGGGAGGCAATAACTTTAAAGACGCTGCGGCAATTCTTTCTTTTCTTTTTTAATTTATTAAAAAATTGTCACATTTCTTGTTGTAGAAAATTTTTGTGTGTAAATCCTTTACTGTAGACATGCCTTTTCTTATGTGACTACTATTTTTGATTGGGAGGAGGAGGGATAGATTGTCCTTGATATTGTTTTATTGATATAACTGAAAATAATTATTGTAACAATATTTCAATTTTATATTATTATATAGTTTTCTTTAATTTTATGAATTATTCCTTTTAGATTGCTATCTCAACAGGGTGCAAGTTTAATATATAGCAGTGGTGCATCTTACATGGGTCCTTCTCCTACCAGGGTAAAACTTAAAAGGACAATGTACAAATTGTGCTTTCATGTAAGAGTTAAAAAAGTCTATCATGCTGCATATAGACAAGTATTATATTTATCACTGCCAATCTTTACTAGCCCATGAATGTGTTTTTTCACGTATGTGAGGTTGGGAATAATTGTTATCTATTAATTAAAAATATAATCAATTCCTTTTTTCTTTCATCTTTCTTTCTTTTAAACACATCTAATGAAGTTCATCAAATAAGTTTCTTTCAGTTGCATTTGCCACACTTGGTGAGAAGACCACGGTGATGTCCCCGGAAGTACTTCTTATTGTTGGTGTTCTGTGGTGCAGGTGACTATTCATATGCTATCATTTGTTGGGTTCTTATGCAGAAACAATTCATTAGTTCATTGGTAGTGTGAGTTTTAAGGGATAGGTGTGTTGGTGCTCCTTCTGCATTTATCTTTTATGCTCTTGAAGTATTAGAAAGAGTAAAATTATGTTAATGTGGTGCAGGTGACTATTCATATGCTATCATATCATGTTTATCATTTGCACACCCCCCCCCCGTAGTTGTGTGTGTGTTGTTGGGTTCTTATGCAGAAGCCATCCATTAGTTCATTTGTTAATGTTAGGTTTGTGTTTCTTTTTGTTGTTTTGCATCTTTAGTGATTTAATCTTTGGTTGCATTATAAGTCAATCTCTTAAATCAATGCTTTTCTTCACTTAGGTTGGTGCAAGATGCTAGTGAATTTGTTGTCACTTCCCAAGAGCTTATCACTCGGGGTTCAGTCCTGGTAAGTCACTTATACTGGCTTAAGTCCTATCAATATTTTTGTTGATCTATCTAGGTAAGTTATTTAATATCAATATCTAACAATTAAAGTGCTTATTCTGTTTATTCGTTCTTATTGTTTTAGGATTTTACTGTGGAGATGCTGTTGATATTGCTACTACTGAATGGTTGAGTATTGTGAAGGAAGTTGCAATCGTAGTGCAGCTATTAGGTGTCGTCCAATGGTGTCTCACTTCCAGTTATCATTTTCTTGCACTCTCGTTATGTTCTAGTTTGTTTTCTTTTCTTTTTATGTGTGAACCTCTTCTTATATGGCTCAGAAAATGGTCTCTTGAAGCTCTATTACTTGGCATTCCTTTTCTTGTCACTTATTGGCTTCTTTCTGTAAACTAACCCAAACTTCATATTTCAATTAACCTTTGCTTGGGTTAATGCAGTAATCCTAAATCAAAATGTGTAGGAGCTAAGTTTAGCTCATTTAACTAGTATTAGCTACTCTTCTACTTATGAATATAGGTACATGTGTAGTTTCTCATCCCTTCTGTTTTATTTTCTTAGCTTTTTACTTATTGGAGCGTGTGTCTTCATTGGTTTTCCTGTCCTGGTTTAATTTATTTGGTAATAATAATGTTTGTGTTCTATCACCTTCCACATTGCCTGCTGAAACTTTGTTGTTGCTCTTGATTTTCAGCTTTCTTTTTCACAGGTTATATAATGTGGTGAATCCTAGATAGTTCCAAATAGAGTCCTAGAATGTGAGATGATGAACACTAGGTAGTTCCAAAATGTATAATTTTCCTTGAATATCATGTAATTAGGGGTTTAGCACTTGCTAATCTTATCTTTTACGGTGAATTATAAATGTTCGTGAAATGATTGCAAATAATGTGTTGTTGACACTTAAAATGGGTTTATGTGGGCGGTTTTGTAAGTTTTTTAAATCTATGTGATTTTGTTGTGTGTGAGTGTATCATATTTATGATGTTTCTTGGATTCCAGCAAATCGTTTGGTTTCGCGAACTTGGTTGATCCCAGTAATAGGACATGCAAAAGGGCCGATGGTGTGTCTTGGGATGTTGGCACCAAGAAAGTTCATGTAGAAGAGGAAGAAAGTGGAAGTGTTTCAAGGATGTTGCGGAACAGAGGTATTGTAGGAAGTTAATGGTTGAGCTAGATGCTGCGGAACAAAGGATTTGGAGGAAGTTAATGGTTGAGCTAGAGGAAGCAGATTCTTTCGTTACAGTGCTCAAAAGCCGGAGGTTCAGGAACGAGGCTTTGATGTCAGAGGCTGGTGCAAAATTGGTGAATTTGTTGTCACTTCCCAAGAGCTTAATGCTTGGGGTTCAGTCCAGTAAGTCATTTATACTGGCTTAATTCCTATCAATATTTATGTTGATCTATCTAGATAAGTTGTTTAATATCAATATCTAACAATTAAAGTGCTTATTTTTTTTCTTTGTTCTCATTGTTTTAGGATTTTACAGTGGAGATGTTGCTGATATTGCTAATACTGAATGGTTGAGTGTTGCAAAGGAAACTGCAATACATAGTGCAGTTGTTTGGTGTCGTCTAATGGTGTCTCACTTCCAGTATCATATGATATTGCACTCTCATTATGTTCTAAGTTTGTTTTCTTTTCTTTTTATGTGTGAACCTCTTCATGTATCACTCAGAAAATGGTCTCTTGAAGATTTATTACCATACATGCATTCCTTTTCTTGTCACTTATTGGCTCCTTTTCGTAAACTAACGCAAAGTTCATATTTCAATGAACATTTGCTTGAGCAAAAGCACTAATCCTGAATCAATAATGTGTAGGAGTTAAGTTTACCTCATGTAACGAGTATTAGCTACTCTTCTACTTATGAATATAGGTACATGTGTATTTTCTCAACTCTTTTGTTTATTTTCTTAGCTTTTCGATTTATTGGAGCGTGTTTCTTCAATGGTTTTCTTGCCCTGGTTTAATTTATTTGGTAATAATAGTATTTGTGTTCTAACACCTTGTACATTTCTGCTGAAACTTTGTTGTTGCTCTCCAATTTCAGCTTTCTTTTTCACAGGTTATATTATGTGGTGAATCCTAGGTTTCCCAATAGAGTCCTAGAATGTGAGGAGATGATGAATACTAGGTAGTTCCAAAATGTGCATATTTTCCTCGAATATCATGTGATCAGGGTGTTTAGCACTTGCTAATTTGAAGTTTTATGGTGAATTATAAATGTTCATTGAAAAGATTGCAACAATAATGTGTTGTTGACACTTAAAATGGGTTAATGTGGGTGCTTTGAAATTATTTTGTAAAATCTATGTTATTTTGTGTTGTGTGTGATTGTATCTCATCTATGATGTTTCTTGGATTCCAGCAAATCGTTTGGTTTCACGAACTTGGTTGATCCTAATAATAGGACATGAAAAAGGGCCGAGGTGGTGTGTCTTGGATGTTGGCACCAAGAAAGTTCATGTAGAAGAGGAAGAATTTGGGAGGTGTTTTAAGGATGCTGCGGAACAGAGGTATTGGAGGAAGTTAATTGTTGAACTAGATGTTGCGAACACAGGGTTTGGAGGAAGTTAATACTTGAACTAGAGGAAGCGGATTCTTGCGTTGCAGTGTTCAAGAGCCGGAGGGTCAGGAACGAGGCTTTGCCAAAGGTCAAGAAGTGACACATTGTTAGTGAGGTATTGCAAAACCTTATGATCCCCCCTGTTTTATTTTCTTGATTTTATAACTTTTTGGAGTGTATTTCTTCATTGTTCATTGTTTTTGCTACTCTAATTTAATCTATATAGTAATAATAATATTTCTGTTCTATCACCTTGCACATTTGCTGCTTTGATGCTGAAACTCTGTTGATGTTCTCCATTTTCAACTTTCTTGTTCGCACCTTATATAGTCAACCAAATATAACTTTGTAAGATAGTGAATCTTTGAGAAAGAGTCGTAGAATGTCATGATGAATCCTAGATAGTTCAAGAAAGCGTATATCTCCCCCTCCCCACCCCACCCACATTTTTAGAACTCTGTAAAGTCAACCTGCTTGTGTGGTATAGATTGTGCTCATGTTGATGTAAGTTCCTCCTCGCTTTTACAACTCTTTGACAACATAAGAATTGGCGGGGTGAATACAATTGTTGAACAAACCTTTTGGCTGTAAAGGTGAGTATAGATCCATCGTCATGTCCTTAACTTTCCTAACACACTTTTATTATAGGGTTCGAACTCAGACCCCCTACTAGTTTTATAACATTTGTTATTGTGTATATTATCGAACTGTGAATGATTTGTCATTATATTTCTTCATTTATGTGTACAGTTAAGTAATTCTGTAATTAATTTTTGCTATAATAGTTTTTAATTTATTTGCATAAGTTAATGGAGATAGAATTATAATAGAATTTTCATTTTTAATTTTTTTCCTTTTTGTATATCTTTTTCATATAATAATAGATTGTTAGATTACGTGTAGTAACTTTGTAATTAATTAATTTATGTAAAATAAAGTTATTAGTTGGATTCTAACTTGGATGCTACATGATAATAGGACTCTAACGATCGTTTATATGTATATCATATCACATAGTTATAATTATCTATGATTTATTATGTATATATAATGATTTTTATTATATTTCGTGTTATTTGTATTACATTGAAATTTAAAATTCATTTTTTATTTATATTAAAATAAAACTTCTATATTTAAAAATTATAATTTGTGGTCAAAATTTGTTAAAATATTTAATGAAAATTCATTGTAACACCATAGGCAATTCCAAAAGGTGTAAAGTTCATGTAGAAGTGGAAGAAAGTGGATGTGTTTTAAGGATGCTGCGGAACAGAGGTATTGGAGGAAGTTAATGGTTGAACTGGATGGTGCGGAACAGAGGATTTGAAGGAAGTTAATACCTGAACTAGAAAAGCAGATTCATGCGTTGCAGTGCTGAAGAGCCGAAGGGTCGGAACGAGGCTTTGCCAAAGGTTAAGAAGCGACACATTTTTAGTGAGGAAAGCCTTATCATCCCCCCCTCTTTCATTTTCTTGACTTTTTAACTTATTGGAGCGCATTTCTTCATTATTCATTGTTTTTGCTGCTCTAATTTAATCTATATAGTAATAATAATTTTCTGTTCCATCACCCTGCACATTTGCTGCTTTGATGCTGAAACTCTATTCATGTTCTCCATTTTTAGCTTTCTTGTTTGCACCTTATATAGTCAACCAAATATAACTTTGTAAGATGGTGAATTTTTTAGAAAGAGTCTTAGAATGTGAGATGATGAATCCTAGATAGTTCCAGAAAGCGTATATCCCCCCCCCCCCCCAACCGTTGTACAACTCTTGTAAAGTCAATCTGCTTGTGTGGTACAGACTGTGCTCTTGCTTGCGTGCTTGGACTCATGTTGAAGTAAGTTCCTCCTCGCTTTTACAACTCTTTGACAACATAAGAATTGGCGGAAAATGAATACATTTGTTGAACAAAACCTTCCGACCATAAAGGTGAATATAGATCCATCCTCATACACTCTCATTTATTATCTAAAATAGTCCTTACGGGTATAATTGTCTTTTCCTAATTGAAAAAATATACAAGTGGTGTTCGCACTTGTATTATAGTATAATATAATAATATATATAATACTAAGTTGTTGTGTATATTATAGAATTGGGATTAGCCATTATATTTCTTATGTGTTCTGTAATTAATTTTACTATAATAGTTTTTAATTTATTTGCATAAGTTAATGGAGATAGAATTATAATAGAATAATTTATCATCTTTTGAACTCAATAACGAATACTTTTGTCTGTAAATACTGGAATTTGATTCCATCCATAAATCTATTTCTTCCCTATCAGTTCTTATATTTCCTTTTTCTTTTGCGATGACAATTATATCTTTTTCATATAATAATAGATTGTTAGATTAGGTGTAGTAACTTTGTAATTAGTTAATTTATGTAAAATAAAGTTATTAGTTGGATTCTAACTTGGATGCTACATGATAACAGGACTCTAACAACAATCGTTTGTATGTATATCATATTACATAATTATAATTATCTATGATTTATTATGTATAAATATTTGATTTTTATTATATTTCATGTTATTTGTATTACATTAGAAATTTAAAAATGCATTTATTATTTATATTAAAATAAAACTTCTATATTTAAAAATTATAAGTTGTGGTCAAATTTGTTAAAACAATTAATGAAAATTCATTGTAACTTACTAAATCAGAAGTTAAGAAACAAAAAATATTTTATTTGCTTGTGGTTCATGTACTTTGTAGATGATATTGTACATAAATTGTTTATAATTATACTAGTATTTGTGATTTATTATATATTACGAATCATATTTTTATGTTATTAAATTATATTTTTGGTCCTTTTTCATTCACTGTGTAACATAGGGCAAATGACATATTCGGTCCCTTTTTGTTTTATTCGTTTTTAGTTCTTATTGTAATGATTTTGGTTTATAAATAAAGTACATCTGAATGGCTAGTTGTAAATAGTCGCAGGGCTATGGAGCAAAGGTAATTTTGAAAAAGAAAAGTGTAATTGTTTATTTTTAGAAGAGGTCTAAGTTATTTAACTCTAAATTATTATTTCTTAATTATCTTCATTAATCATATCGTATTATTTTTGTCATTATATTTATATTTAATGGTCACGTAGCTATTTCATTGAGTTCTCTTGAATGTGGCATATCTTTAATATTATGCTAATATATTCCTATTTATATGTGTGGGTATTAATTAATAATTTATAATTATTACATGGAAAGTTTTTTAATTATTTTATTATTTTTATAATAATATTTATGGCAAGATCTTTGTTCTTTACTAATTATTTTTTGCATTCACACTTACTTGTATGGTAGAATATGAAATAACTTGAAAAAAAAAAAAAAAAAAAAACAGAGGAACAGAAATTTTATATTTGTTATCCCCACCTCCCCAACCGACATGATCAAACACTTACTTTATATTTATGATTTATAATAATATAAATAATAAAATGGAACAAAGAATAAGAATTTATTATGTTTATATTTCTTCCTTATAAATGTTCATAGATAAGTAAATTCCTAATTAATATTTGCTGTTAATTTATTACATAGGTTAATTGAGAAAAAATTATAATAGAATATTTATAAATATAAATAATTATGTATTTAGTAATTAAGTAATTGTTCCTTTCTTTCTCTCCTCAGAGTTGTCACTATGCATGTGGTCAATTGAATTTTTATATAAAATTGCACCTTTTAATAATTAAAAATATTAAATTATTCAATTAATATAAATTATCAAATAGTAAAATTATTAAAATTAGTTCCATATTTTTATTTATAACTAACTTTTAAAATTTATGTATTTTATAAATTATATTAGAATTCATAAATTTATACCTTCTTCCCCAACAACACCGCCATGCCCACCCTAACTGCTGTTTTATTAAAATATATTTCTAATAAATAAATTTATTTATTTTATTAATTCTAATTAGTTTTATATTTTACATAAATTATTCTTAATTTTCATTTAAATAAATAGTGAATAATTAATCTTTTAATTTTAATAAATTTAAGTAATTTATACAAGTGTGATAACTTTTTTATTTAAATTTATAATAATATTTTAATTATTAAAATGATAATTTTATATGGAGATTCAATAAAAAAATTAATAAAATAATTTAGGTTTAAATTAAAAATTGGTAGCCATATTGCATTTACACCCTCTCACCTATTGCCTTTTTACACAAACCATCCTCGCCTTTGAAAACTTACATAAACCACCCCTGTTAGCCTTTAAAACCTCAAAAATACCCCTAGTTGACTAGGTCATAATATTTTAAGGACAGAAATGTCCTTAGGGGTGATTTTGTAATTATCAAAAGGTAGAAGGGGTGTTATTGTTTATTAATTTTTTTATTTAATTTTTATATAAAAAATTACACTTTTTAATAATTATTAAATTATTCAATTAATATATAATAAAATTAATAGATTATTTAAATTATCACACTTTAAAATTATTAAAATTAAAAGATTAATTATCCTCTATTTATATTGATAACTAAGTTTTACTAAAAAAAAATAAAAATTTTATATAAATTTAATTAGAATTAATAAAATAAATAGATTTATTTATTAAAAATATATTTTAATAAACTGGGAGTTAGGGTGGGCATGACGGTAATATTTAAAATATCTTTTTATAAATAAATATTTATTTTACAAATTCTAATATGATTTATATAAAATAAATAAATTATTTTTAATTTTAGTAAAGTTTAGTTATAATAAAATAGAGGATAACTAATCTTTTAATGTTAATAATTTTAAATAATTTATACAAGTGTGATAATTTAAATAATCTACTAATTTTATTATATATTAATTGAATAATTTAATATTTCAATTATTAAAAGGTGTAATTTTATATAGAGATTCAATAAAAAATTAATATTACTTTTGACATATTGAAAGGGTATTTCTGTTGAAATATTGAAAGGTTAACCTAGTCAACTAGGGTATTTTGGGGTTTTAAAGGCTATTAGGGATGGTTTGTGTAAAAAAACAAAAAGTGAGGGAATGTAAATGTAACTCTTTAAAAAATGTATGTTCATTTAAGATAATAATAATGAGTGCTATATTTCATTTTTCGATCATTTTCTTCCCTTTCATTTAATTAAAGTATATATGAAGTTTGAGAACTTATTATAAATATATATTTCTATTTATGTGTAATTAAGTTGTACGGTTATTTTGTAAATAAATAAAAATAACAAAAAATTCAAATGAAAGTCTAAATTGAATGGACTAGTGTTGTAGTGGTAGAGAGAAAAATCAAGCTTAAAATTGATTAAAATATATGTTGTATGTTTAGTTGTGTTTTTGGAGAAGCAAAATTTACTGTCCATATATGTAGGTTTGCTGACATGTATATAATTAGGATAAATTGCATAAAACTCCATTGTATTTAAAATTTAGCTGAAAAACTCTCGTGTTTTTAAAAATTATGCGCACTCTTCCCTTCTGTTAGTTAGGTTTAACGATGTCAAACTTTTTGCTTAATTGCCCATTATATCCTTATTATAAAAGCCCTTATTTTGAATAGTTAAAAAATCAACGGTCTATGTCTATTTGTTTATTTATATATACACATAATTATATATATAATATATATATATATATATATATGTACAGATGCAGCTGCATCCCTTTAGGCGGCTGCGCATTGTTGGGCATAATCTGAGTGACATCGCCATTGCTCCTGGAGAAAGGGGCAATCACCGCCATCGCCTAGATCCAGGTTGATAGATGCGAAGTGTGGGTGGTGGCGGTAGCAAGGAGAAGGGGCATTTTTATTTTTATTTTTTAAATAAGTAAAAAAAATATATTTTTTTAAAATAATACTTATAATGATAATTTAATTTAAACAATTACTTATATTAAATAATATAATTTTTAAAAAATTTGTAATAATAGAAAATGTATTCCAACAAGCTTTTTATTAATAAAAGATTTAACTAATGAAATTATTCTTGGAACACCCTTCCTTAAGAAAATCTTTCCAATTAAGAATATTAATGAAAAAGGTATAATAGGAACCTTTGAAGACGAAATAATAAAATTTGAATTTATTACCCAACCAATAGACAGAGTTATTAATGAAATAAGGGATTAATAATCTCTAAGACTAACCAAATTTGTTTTATAAAAGAAGAGATTAATTCATTACAAATAAATGAACTACTTGAAAATCCCAAATTACAAGAAAAAATTAAAATGATTCAAAATAAATTTGAAATTGAAATATGTGATGAGCATCCTAATGCATTTTGGCAAAGAAAAAAATACATTGTGAGTCTTCCTTATGAAAATGAATTTTCAGAAACAAATATCCCCACTAAAGCAAGACCATGCCAAATGAATACTGAGTATTTAGAATTATGTAAAAATGAGACTAAATCTCTAAAAGAGAAAAAACTAATTAGATCCTCGAAATCACCGTGGTCATGCACTGCTTGCTATGTGAATAAGCATGCAGAAAAAGAAAGAGGAAAGCCCAGATTGGTAATAAATTATAAACCTCTTAATAGAGTTTTAAAATGGATAAGATATTCGATTCCTAATAAAAAAGATCTGTTAAACAGACTACATAAGGTGATATTTTCTCAAAATTTGATTAAAATCAGGATATTGGCATATTCAAATAAATGAATCAGATAGATATAAAACAACATTCACAGTCCCATTCGGACATTATGAATGGAATGTTATGCCATTCGGCTTAAAAATGCACCTTCAGAATTTCAAAACATAATGAATGACATCTTTAATCAATTCTCAAACTTTATCATTGTTTATATTGATGAGATTTTAGTCTTCTCTAATAGTATAGAAGATCATTTTAAGCATTTGGAAATGTTTAAAATTTAGTTATCCAAAATGGTTTAGTAATATCAAAATAAAAATGAGTATCTTTCAGACTAAAGTTAGGTTCCTCGGTCATCATATTGAAAAAGGGGAAATTATACCCATTAATAGATGTATTGAATTTGTAAAAAATTCCTGATAAAATCGTTGATAAGACTCAATTACAAAGGTTTTTAGGGAGCCTAAATTACATAGCCCCATATTACAAGAATCTTGCTAAAGATACAACGTTACTGTATGATAGACTTAAAAAGAATCCACCAGAATGGACAAATGAACATACTAAAGCAGTTAGACTCATTAAACAAAAGGTAAAAGCATTATCATGTCTAACCTTGCTAATCCTAATTGGAAGAAAATATTGAAACAGATGCCTCTGAAATAGGATTTGGAGGAATACTAAAACAAATTGATGAAAAAAAACAAGAATATTTAGTTAGATTTCATTCAGAAAAATGGGAGGTAGCTCAGAAAAATTATGCTACTGTTGCCAAAGAAGTTCTTGCTATTATTAAATATGTTTTAAAATTCCAAGATGATTTATTACATCAAGAATTTACTATTAGAACAGATTGTTCTGCTGCAAATTTATGTTCAATAAAGACTTTAAGCATGATGTTTCTAAACAAATGTTTGCTAGATGGCAAGCACATTTGGCCCCGTTTAATTTCACTATCGAGCATATTAAAGGAAAGACTAATAGTCTTCCTGACTTCTTATCAAGAGAATATATTAATGAATCTTGATGAAGTTCAAAATGAATTCCTTAGAGGAATGAATATCTCCTCTAAAATTCTATATATTTGGACTGAAGAATTGATCAAAGGAAATAACTTTCTAATGAATAGAGTCCATTGGCCTATTTATAAATTTAACTTTTGGGACGAGCCAATTGAATATAAGGAAAGATTAAAGAGGAGCCAAAGAATACTTATGAAACGAATTGACAATATCAATAAAATTATTTCAGATATTCTTATTCAATTTCCATATGCAGATGTCTCTGCAGAAAAGCGCATCAAACAACTTTGGATAGCAAATTTGCTATATCATCAGCAAATTGTTGGTTATTATGCTGGCTAATGGATTATTTTTATTTTGCAGGAATGCTTCCTCATAGAGAAAGGGAAAGGAACTCCTCTAATCAAAGAGGAGGTAGGTTTCATCCAGGAGACCTAATTCGCCATGGAAATAGGTCACTAATTAGAGAAAATATCTCCGAAATCGGGAAAAAAATTCTGAAGAAGAAAATAAACTCTTCAAACAATTTTTTGAATTTAAAAAGAACAGAAAAAATTAACAGTGGTGAATCATCATCCTCCTACGCAAAAATAGTGCAAGAAGATGAGGATGAATTAATTAACTATAAATTTAGTGAGCATCATGAGGTAATTATACTCCTTGAGAATAATGATTTAAGATGGAGAATGACCCATGGTATCTAATGAAAAGATATCTTGATGTTGCATCATTTACTGCAGGGTCATACAAACTAAGAGCACATTATGAATTTATTTTGAAAGCTACTCAGAGTGTTGAGATTAATCACACATACTCTAGTAATGAAAAAAAAATTAATTATTCAAAAGCAGTAATTAAAAAGTTCATTTCTGCTATTGAATGGGGAATTAACCCATTAGGAGAAAAAGAATATATCCATCCAGAATAAAAAAAATCCCATAAAATTTAATTATTGGAATTATGTTGAAGCATTCAATAAAGCTTTTTTCTACGAAAATTATAAGAAAAAACACACATGGTTTTTTAAAATTTGTCCATTAGTGTTTCAACAGGAAATACCAAATTAGTTTTTCCATGGTGGATAAGTTTTGGTCCATCAATCTCTATTCTTCCTGAAATTTTTCAGGAATATTATACAGAATGGGTAAATTACTCGCCAAAAATTATTCAGGCGGAAAAATCGAGAAAATGGGTTGAAGGAATGGCTTCATTATACTTCTTTATGGACTTTTCATCCCTTGGATTTGGAAATAGTTACCGAAAGTAGGAATTAGCCTACAAAAAATTCCTTGTATTAAAAGAAGATTTTGCACCAAATTTTAGAATAAGTTAATGCAGATTGATCCAGAAACCAAGAAATACTATGGTCAGGAAATAATCAATGAAATGGAAGAGAAGCTCCAAGAATATAAAAGCCTTGCTCAGAAGAAAAAAAATCAAACTCCCAATCCTTTTGAACATATTTCTCAAAGAATCTTGAATAGAAAGGGAGTTATCACAAAAGAACAAATGATTGAAGAGTATCTGAGCCAAATGCAAAAAGATCTCCAAAAGAATCTTTCAGGGTTTGCATCCCCAATGGAAATTTCTTCCAAAGAAGGAGAAAATAAATTTTCTTGTCTTGCAGGAGAATCCCAAGATCCATTTGAGGATATCACTCAGGAAAACTTCCTGAAAATTTTTCAAAGGAATTAGAGAAACTTTGAAGGGAAAATCAAAAATGGAAATTTCAGAATCTTCTGAAGAAAAAGGCAAACAATCAGAATCAGAGTCAGAAGAAAGCAGCTTCTCCAAGATCATGAAAAAATAAGGTGACCACTAACGAGACAAGAATTAAAAAATTAAGGCTGATGGACACATGTTGACAATAGGACGACACGTGGCAAATGGTTGCCATACGGACGTGAAAGGGACATTTCAAGTCCGAATCTGCGGTTATAAATAGACCATCCTTTTCATTGTTTTGACTAAGCCCTCGGAAGTCTTCATGTGCTGAAGCTGAGGCAGTTGGATCTATTTCTTTTATTTTAGTTATAAAAAGTTATTTTGCAGAAGAAGAAGTGAGAAGTTCTTTTACCTGTAAATTTTGCTTATTTATATTTTGGTATTTTAATTTACTTGCAATATTTTATTTTGCAATTTTTTGATTTAGCCTAATGCAAGGACTACTGCTGAATTATTTATAACAACGGAGATAACAAGGCTAAAAAAAAAAGAGTATTTTCATTACTAATAAATATAAGGAGAAATTGGATGAACATAGCAGAAGATATTCTGGGTCGTTATGTTAAAATAATGGGTATGAACGAAGTCGGCCTCGCCATTACTGCCCGATTTTGCCTTGTTTCAGCACTGTTTGGGCCTTTGTGTGGCATTTTCTGACTGAAATTCATACCTGTTAGTTTAACAAAACGTAAAAGGTTCCCAACTTTGTCTTCTCTTAATTTATTCAGTTCTCTTTATATCTATCATAGTAAAAATATTCTTCCATTACACTCTATTCAGTTCTCTTTATATCTATCACAGTAAAAAATATTCTTCCATTACACTCCGCCTACATGATCGGTTCTACATACCCCTGCATGGTCGGTTCTACATTTCAATTTCATTTGAATTCTTTTTGAAAGGTTGTTGAGGGGGAAGAATATTATTTAATATTTTTTTATTTTCCAGAAAGTATTTTCTTTCTAACACATTCAGATATTGCTTCGAATATTTGGTTATAAACCAAGGAACAAATATAACTTTCTCGTTCCAAATAGTTAATTCTTTATAGAATTGATTTGAAATCTTATTTTGCTTTTCCTGTGAGAAATTTTCGAAGAACCATTTTCTAAAGGTTCTCACCTTTTTTCTAAAAATTCTTCCTTAATTTCCTTTCTAGCTAGGGATCCTGAACTAAAATTTATTAAATCTGACATATTCATTTATAACCAAATTCTGTTTCTGAAGTTAATTCTTCATTTAATTTGGGATCCTTATAGATACCTTTAACAATATTATTTGATTGTATTCTTATTTCTTCAACCTTATTATAAATTTGACTCGTTATTTTCTTCTCTGATTTGAGATGTGGATGCTCTAGATGGGTTTATTGCCTCTATTGGTGAAAAGTAAGACATTGTAGAATATCGTGAAGAACTACTCTTTAAATATTTTGATTGATTAACAAAATCTATTATGACATTTCCTTCTGGATTCTGTAGAATATTCGAGTATGTGCTTTCCGTATTACTCCTAATCGGGACTTCTTTTTCAATTATCCAATATTTCGAAAAATTCAACTTCACTCTATTTTATATGTCTCCTAGTATTAATTCTTGAATTATTTAAATGTGTTTCAAAAAATACGGTCTGTTCAAGAGTTTTATTATCTTGTGTCCTACAATTAGGATTAAGTGTTTGAAGAAGTTTATAGTATATTCTATAACATATACGTATTAATTCTGATCTGGGTGCATAATTATACCCATGTGTTTTGACGTTCAATGTTAATGCATCAAGGATATTTACGTCAGATAATGATACTTGTAAATTTGGGTAAACATTAAAGAATACTGGTCCATGGACCAGACTAGATTGTATTATCCCTATTAGAGATTTTTTCCAATCTAAATTCCTAGCATCTCTTAGAGTAGCAAAAAAACTCTCTGGTAAACCTTCTAATGTTAAAGGTTTAAAGGCTATTTGTATAAGACCTATGTGTAAAAATTTATATTCTTCTTGATAATGCCTTATATTCATAGCATCTAAAAGTTTTATTACTTTTTCTTCATTATCAAGCGCAATAGATTCTTCAGTAGTTTTTACTACCTGCTTAATTTTTCAAAAATCAAATCTTCCAAAATTATAGATCAACCTAGGGTTAACTTTAAGAATTGTCCATTTATTTAATTGATCTAAATTTTTTGGAAGTTCATATTCTTCGTTCTTAGCATTCTTTACATGGTTTATTTTATTATCAAATGAATACCGCATAATAAGCAGACAGAATAAAATACTGCTGAATTATCCAATACAACTTCAATAACATGGCTCTGATATATATTTATTTGAATGAAATGAAAATAAAAATAAAATTTAAATCAAACAGTTAGTGTTTAGCGTAAATATATTTTATTCTTTAGTTCCCTGTACAATTTTACATCCTTTTTTAGTTACTTTTTATTAAATGTTTTGTTAATGATAACCTATAATTTTATTAACTAATATTTTTTAATAATGATATTAATTCAAAACTAGACATATTAGAGCGTGTTGTGTAATTTAACGATCAATATGAGATTTGTTTGGACTGCTCTAGTTACTAGTAATTTAGTTTAGCGATCTTATTTGTTTGTTGAATAACATATGAATTCTTGAATAAATAAAAAAAATATGGTGCCAAAATTAGCATCGCAATAGAGCGCCAAGACGTATGAGGTTCCAAAAGCAGTTCCATGATAGTTTAGATGATTAACTAACAGAAAGAATTGCTTTGCTTTTTATTTGTGGTTCATGCACAACTTTATATTATTTGTAGTTCATGCACAACTTTATATACTCAAACGTTTCATGTGTAAATATTTTAGAATCCCTTTATTTGCCCTTTTATTATGTTTTAATTGAAAATAGTATATTGATTCTAAAATTATATTAAGGTAGTTAAAATAAATTAGAACCACTAAATTGTCTTTTAAAAGAAAAGTACTATGTAACACAAAGTAAACATTATGTAAATATTTTAACCAAATAGAAGATTGTAAATTTATAGAGTTTATACAAATTTTTATACTAATCACAAAAATCATCAATTATGGTTAATATTCAAAGAATAAAAATAACGCTTGAACAGTTATATAAAAGGATTATGAATTTATACAAATTTCTACAATAATTACAAAAAATCATAAATTTTGAATAACATTTTATTTTAAATAAAAATTTTATAATATTGTAAACTTTATCCATCACGTTTTGTGAGTATATGACTATTGCAATATTGTACACAATATTATAAAAAATAAATAAATTTAAAATCTAAAAATGTTATAATGGCTATTTGTTGGACCACAAGAATAAATATTTTAAATTAGTATATCAATAAATTTCAAATTATTTATAAATAAAAAAATAAAAGAATAACTGTCATGCCCCAGGAGTAGGACTCCTTCTTTAGGCCTTTTTCTTGAGAGGGGCCTAATCAAAATCATAAGATAAATATGTTTACCAAATAATAACCTAATAGTCGGAATAAATACAAACCCTAATCTTTCAACCTCTTTCTTAACCACCTCGGCTTAGTGAGACCATGAGCGGGTGCACGTAAAAGATAATAATCATAATAGAAAACTCGATCAAAATACACAAAATATATCATATTGACTAGCAATAGTAATAGTTGAGCTTGTGAAGACCATATCAGGCGAGGACCAAATCACATGATCACCACCTTGTGTCTCCCGAAGACCATTTACTATCATATCCTCCATGCAAGGAGCGACCCCACGACCGTGAACTAATGTCTTGTACATGGCGCCAATCACACACAGACAACCTCTAGCCTGCCTGTGAAACACCTAACTGGAAACTGAATGACGAAGCCTCAATGGCAATCCAATACTACCCTAATATGACCTGCAAACCGTCCAGCCCTAGGCCCATTGACCGCTTAGCAAGAACCACATGATCAAATCCACAAAGTCAATCGAGTAATTATTTAGAAAATAGACCACATGCATATTCAATATTACAGCAAATTGACACTATCGAGATAAATGTGACCTTTTAAATTATCATATGGACTCTAGAGGTGGCTCTCAGCAAAAGTTCACAATGAATATTAGAACACCGCATTGAGCTGAGTTCTATGATAGTGGGAACGAGTAAGCCAACAGACAGGGGGCCACGTTATCAATGAACGATTTCAAAATATATATTTTACTCAAGTTCGTTGATAACATATAATATTCTTTCAATTTTATAAATACAAAATAGAATGAGTCATTGACTAGGGGGACACGTCCGCACCACATGTTCTTTTACTTTCTTTTTAATAACTTTTATAAAAAAAAATCGCTTTAGTCTTACAATTCTTAAGATTATAAAATTTATCATAGATAATCCGTAAAGATTCCATTAGTTCTCTAAAGTTTTAATATATATGAATTGTACCCAATAATTTATTTTCTAATTTATTTGAGATTTTCTAACTCTTACAAATTAAGTAATCAAGTGTATATAATTTCTTCCTTACCCCATCTTAATTTAGGTGAATTTTTCCTAAATAATTCTCAAACAAGAAATATATTAAAATGGATAGATCATATAAGGGTAATAAATGAAGGTATCAAAGATAAAAACTAATATTTAATACAATAAATAGGAGCGTCGCAATAACAATAATTACAATCTGAAAAATGCATGCTGCCCCCTGTGATATACGAAATGTGCATAATACCCCTGTGAAAAAAAAAAAAACAAATTACCCCCTGTGTTTTAAAGAATAAAGCAATTTATCCCCCTAGCCCTGAAAGTGCACTACACGCGTCTCATGTGCGATTACCATTGATTTTAAGAATAAAATATTATTTTATATTTAAATATAATATATATTAATATTATTATATAATATTTATAATAAATATATATTTTTATATTAAAAAATAAAATAAAATAAAAAATCCAAACAAAACCCCACCCCCACCCTTCTTCCCTTGCGCCCCCCCTCCCTGTCGCCTGCCCCCCCCCCCCCCACCATCCCCGTCGACTGACCCCACCTGTCACCAGCACGCAAGCCCCCCCCTTCTCCATTGTCGGCCCCAGCCCTCAGCCCTGTCGCGCTGCCCTCCCCCCCTTCCTTCGTCGTCGTCGCCTGCCCTCTCCCATTCCCTATCGCCGCCGCCCTCCCCCCTTCTTCCTCGACGCCCGCCCCCACCTTCCCCATTACCCATTGCCGCCGCGTCGCTTGTCCCCCACCTTCCTCCCTTCCCCTTCCCCTTCCTTCCCTCGTCGCAGCCGCCCCACTTTCTCCCCCTTCCCCGTCGCCACCCTCAACCCAACTTGCTCTTTCTTCTTCCCCAATGAAATAGATTTGACTGAGTTAACCCAATTGTATTTTTAGTATTAAATAAGATTTAGAATATTCAACACACCGTATAATTTCTACAAACAAATAAAGAAGAAAAACATATCAATCACAATTAAACTGTTCAGTAACCTAACTCACATATACTCAAATTCTTCCAATCACTAAATAAATTGTTACCTCAGTTGACGATCCCAGCCCAATTTTTTCAATTTATTTTTTTGTCTTTTTTGAGTAATTATCATTTTAATATTAAATAATTGATACTTAATTAATATATATTAATAATATTTAATATTAATAATTATTATATTAAAATTATAATTTTATAATTATTATTTAATAATATATTAATTATTTTTAATAATAATATTATTATTATTTTAATAATTAGTAAGTATCTTTATTAATTAAATATGACTTTTAATATTAAACTGTTTACAAAAGGAATAAAAATATGTTACAAAATTATTAAAGATAAATTTTAATAAGGATCGCCAGTTCCATAAGTATGTGGTTGGCGTTATATTGAGGTCTTATTCTTTTCTCACCTATCTGTTCTATTGCCTCATTTATTTTTTAAATTGCGATATACAACTATATTTTTAAAATATATATAACTAAAATTTTATTTCACTTCTAATAATTACATAAATATCTTTAGTAATTAAAATGACCTATAATTAAAAAAGAAAAATTACAAATATGTCAAATTACTGTCTAGATTCTAAATTAATATCATTATTAAAATATTAGGTAATAGAATCATAGATTATCGTTAACAAAAATTTAACAAAAATTTAAATAAAGAGTAACTTGCAAAAGTATACACAATATTATAAAAAATAAATAAATTTAAAATCTAAATATAATAATGGCTATTTATTGGACTCTAGAGAAAAATACAATTATTTTGATACTAAGATTTATTGAATTTAGATTATTTTTTTCAAAAGTACTTGATAATTAGTATATTAATAAATTTTAAACTATTTATAAATAAAAAGATAAAAAAATAACAATAATTAAAATAAGTAAAATAAGGTAAAGTGCAAAATAATAGAAAATCAACTCACAATAATAATAAAAAATGAATTAATTATGTTGAACATATGAATAGAAAAATTCAATAAACAAAGGAAAAAAAATTCATTTAGCTCATGATTCAAAATCGTGGATCAAGTTATAGGTTGCATAAAGTGGGTTCTCGAAAGTACCACTTGTATATATAGCCACGACTTTTTTAGCTGTTGCAAAAATTTACAACGGATAATTTTGCAATGACTTTTTATTCGTTGTAAATTTTCGTTACAAAATGCGTTGTTTTAAAGTTTGACTTTTCATACTTTGCAATGACTTTTGCAATGGTATATTTGTGGAAAAATTGATGGCCATTTCATTGCAAAAATAATTTTTGTTTGCAACGGTATTTCCAACAAAAAGTCATTGCAATATTGCAACACATTTTCCCAACAACAGTCGTTGCAAAAATTGCAACAAAATATTTTAATATAATCCGTTGCACAATAATTTTTGTTTACAACGACATTTGAAATGGAAGTCGTTGCAATGCATTTTTTGCGACGAAATACATTTTTAAAATCCGTTGCAAAATCGTTTTCATTAGCAACGGAAGTCATCACAAAATTGTAATGCATTTTTATAAAAAATCCGTTGCAAATCATTTGCGACATTTGCAACGTAATTTTAATTTTTTCAATTTTGAAATTTAATATTTAATAATAAAATATATTTGATTTTACTCTAATAATCTATAAATTCAGATATGACAACATTTAAGTAAAAATACATATAATAAAGATGCTTCAATACAATCCACAAAATAAATATAGTTCAATACAATTCACAAAATAAAAATACTACAATCCACAAAATGAAAGTCTTAAATTTTAAAGTATTCATAATTAAAAAGGAGGATCAAATTCATTTTCACAATCTTCATAAGGTGGCTGGTTGGGACGGGATGGCGAATTATCATCACCAGTATCTTCTGATTCACTAGTATGTTCTTTGAGCTCAATACCAAATTTATATGCCATTAAGCTCATTAGCTTTCCATCTTTTTTCTTGTGCACTTCATTTCTCTTCTCATGGTCTTATTTTTCTGAAGCGACTTATGCACCAACTCCTGTCTATTGTGTTCCAGTGCAGGACTGAGAGTGGTTTTGTTAGCTGCAATAGAACATGTGGATGCTCTTGCCCCCAAGCCTATACCCAAACTCGCCCCTTCTTTGTTCCTCCAGTTGCCTCCAACCAAACTGGTGATCGTTAATCGATGTGCTCGATGTTGACTCAGGTAGACTTTTAAAGTAATGCTACAATCATTACTCAGATTTTGAAAATTTTCCTATACAATTAAGAGTAATATAATCAGCAAATACATTGAATGCAATTAGCAAATACATATAATTAGTAAATAATACAAACTTACAACTACATCTACAACTCTCGAACCAACTGCTCAGTGAGTGTAGGAGTGGCCGAGCAATTCCACCTAACAAAGTTTTAAAAAAAACTAAGATTAATTTTGAGTAAAAAATTAATTATGAACTAGAAAATAAAAAGTAAACTATGTATATTTACCAACTTTCGTTCGTGTTTTGAAACAGAAGCAGAACCACCTCGATAGATAGTAGATGCTGAAGCAATATTTCTTTGGCAATTCTTTTTATTACTTGTGAGATATTGCTTGAAACTTCTTATCAGCCCATGCTTTCTGCAACCCTGCCTAAACTTCATCCGACATCCAACAAGCTCTCTTGTTTTGCTTTCTACATCGCGACATCACCTCCTTAAGCATTTTCCCGCTCTAAAATTGTAATTCACATTTATGCATTCGATTCTACGTGTAACATTTCTGCAAGATGTAATACACTAAATATAATAAAATATAGAAGTAATTGATGTTCACATGAAATGAATTTAAACATTTAAAACTTACACGAAATTTTTAAACAAAAAAATCCGAGTCTCTTCTGGAACCTTTTCCGAACAAGGTCATGGCCCTAAATAGCAGCCTGGAATAATATCTTTAATTATCTTTTGAACTTCCGAATCCCTACACAATAAAAAATAAATAATTGTAATAACAAATACAATACAATATTTAAAAATGTTTTATTAACAATTCAATATTTTAAATTATCTTACATGATATCTTCCAGAGTAATGACATTCGATGGGTTGTTATAGAAGGGTTGTTGTTAGAGGCAACTTCCGGCACTGGTACAGATGGTGGTGGTAGTGGAACTGGTGGTGGTGCTATTGAGGATATTGCAGGTGATGGTGATGGAGCCACACATGAAGATGAGGAAGGCGTCTCTCGAGCTACAGTGAAGGTCGAACAAGCGGTGGAGTAGATGATGATGTAACTTATGACCTCTACCTCCTCTAGATCCTCCTCGTACCATGTCTACATGAACTTGAAAGTTTACTTAAAGGTTTTAAATTAAGAATTAACCAAGTTAAATTAGTTTACTCGAAGCCTCCACAACAACTTTGTTCTTAACCTTTCTCTTCAAACTATGAAGGAATCTATCATTGCAAACATAATGGTATCAACTAATTAGATACATATAAAAAATTATGTAGATGTAAAAAAAATTCAACAATACAAATAATACCTCTCAAAGGGATACGTCCCTCTGTACCGTACTAGACCTCTAACACGAGTCTCATATGGTAAGTGGGCAGTAGATGCTCCATTGAATAAAAAAATGCAAGGGGAAATATTTTCTCTAAATTGCATATGATGATAACTACACTCTCCTCCAATTATTTATTTTATTTATATCTAGTGTAGCAAAGCTTATGGCTCAAAAGACTCACTTTTGTCAATGCCTCCAAATAAATTCTGGCAACATTTCTCTAAATGCTATTGGTATAAGTCTCTCCATAAAGACATAGCAGTCATGACTCTTCATCCCATGCATCTTCAATTCGTTTAAGTCAACACATCCACTGAAATTAGAATTATATCTATCCGAAAATTTCAAATATTTAATCCACTCAAATATTTTCCTTTTCTAAAATTTATCCAATGTATATACTGCTTTAGCCATGGTTCCCGGTCGATCTTGATCCACAACAATTTCTGATCGGTTACAAATGATCCTGATATCTTTCCTTGCATTCAAATTGTCCTTAGTTTTCCCCTTGATGTTCATTATAATGTTTAATATATTATAAAAATATTCTTTTCAATATGCATGACATCAAGGTTGTGTCGATTCATGTTCGTGGTCCAAGAAAATACTTTATTTCGTTCACTTGTGTTTAGTTCCATATCCAGGAGGTAATTAATAAGGTCCTCGACAACAGATTTAAAACAACACGGAATGCCATATTTTCTCCCCGTTGCTCTAGGTGGAGCTTCATTCTTCTCAACTTTACCTTTGGTGAAAGCTTTTTTATTTCTTTTATAAGGATGTCCTGCTCTTAAAAATTGTCGATGACAATCAAAGTGACTTGCTTTCCTATCGTGTTAAAGGTGAATGCCTGTGTATTATCCATACATTTGGGCAACCCATTATCCCAGCAGTACTCCAACTAAACACATCCTATAAGCTAGAAAGTCATTGATAGTCCAAATAAGTGTCGCCCTCATTAAGAAAAAAATCTTCTTTAGATGCATCGTACGTTTGTGCACCTACTTGCCACAATTGTACCAATTCCTCAATCAAAGGCTGGAAGCATACATTAATAAGTCGTTTCAGATTAGCAGGACCAGAAATAATTATTGACAAAAATATATACTTAAATTTCTACACATCGCTAGAGAAGGTTGTATGGTATAATGATAACTGGGAAACAAGAATATGATTTGCCATATTGTCCATGAGGGGCAAAACTATTAGCACAAAGGCCAAGATGAACATTACGGGGTTCTAAAGCAAAATCTAGATGTATCACATTGAAATTTCCAAGCCTCTATATCAGATGGATGACACATAACCCAACTCTCTCTCATGAGTAGCATGCCAACTCATGTGCTTAGCTGTTGTATTGGAAGTTCACAACCTTTGCAATCGTGGAGTAAAATATATAGTGTAGCATATGTAGATTTTTACGATGAGGATTTTGACCCCTTGTAGGTTTATACCTAGCATGACCACAAAACATGCAGAATTGTAAATGCTTGTCATCTTTCCAAAAAACATACAACCAGCTTTACATGTGTCAATTTTCTCAATAGGTAAATCCAACTCTCTTATCAACTTTTTTGTACTATAATAATCATTGGGTAATGTGTGATCTCGTGGCAGCATCTCATTTATTATTTGTAAATACCAATCATGACAACTCTGTGATACATTGTATTCAGATTTAATATTTACTAACCTCGCCACCTCAGACAATTGAGAGTGAGTTTTTCTCCCACTGTATAATGGTTGATCTGAAGCACGCACGACATCAAAAAAAATTTTAGATAATGCTCCTAAATTATCAGTATTATATTGTACGCCATCATTAGAATTTGAACTAACCTCATTTGCATGTGATTCATTGAATACATTCCCCTGTGGACGAAATATAGGACCAGCTGCATCAAACACCATTCTTTGATCTCAATTTAATTACTCATAATCATTCCAGTTGGTCGTTTGATCTACAAAGTTGTTAGCCGACACTGGATGCTCATAATCCATCTGTAGAGGCTCACCATGAGATGTCCAATTGTAGTAATTTTTCACAAATTCTTTTCTATAGAGATCATATGTCACCTCCTATGTGGATTTGAACTTACTATCTCTACAGTTACTACATGGACAACTAATGTTCTCCCCATCCATAAAATGATGTTGTGTTTTTGCCCAATTTATAAACTCAGTTACCCCATCGATAAATTCTTTTCTAATACCAATATTACCGGGTAGATTTTTCTCATACATCCACTTTCTCAATTCTCTCAACTCTTGTTCTAAAACCAACAAATATTTATATACATTCATTGACACACATAGATAACAAACTAAAAATTTTAAGATTTAAATTACTATATATAAATAAACTAGTAAAAACTTTGGTACTAACCTTAGTGAAAGTTAGCTAAATGTCAAGACGTGTGACTAGTTGCACCGACGTGATCATCCAATAATTTTATCCAAAGAAAGAATCAAAATACTAGTTGAGTGAAAGGAGAGAAGAGGGAGAATTGGTTATGGATGCTTATAAAAATGAGTGTTAAGTGGAATTGAGGTTTTTTGTATTTTATTTTTGCAACGCATTCTGTCATGGATTTTGCCACGAAGACAAAATTCTATTGCAAATTCCGTGACAAAGTATTGAATTCAAAATAATGGGATACAGTTGTGACGCCCCGTATTTATTATATTAAATATTATGTATCATTTTTAACAATTTAACTTATGATACCAATGAAATTTAGTATCTTTCACCTATATTTTTGTTTAAGGTTTACATACGAAAAGTTTATTTGATTTAATTTGAAATGAAAGGAAATTGTATGAAAATAAATTAATTAATTTGTAGAAGTCAGAAAGTCTCAAATTGACTAGAAAATAAACTATAGGATATAATTAAAATATATTAAAACCTTAAGGAATTCAACTGAAGTATTATAAAATATTTGAGGTTAACTTATATATGATTTAAAAGTAATGGATCCAATTATATAAGTTCAGAAATTAATAGGACTAAACTATAAATTCTATAATATATCAAAACAAAAAAAATGTAAAGTGAATATAACAAAAAGGATTATATTGTTGAGATGGTAGCAAGTGTAACTAAGCCTAACACCTTGCATGTCTATAAAATGCCATCAGACCCAATATTAATTATATATAAAATATATATGTATGCTGCGCACATAAAATGAGTAGGTGGAGAAAAACGGTGGAAACTCTCAGATAAAATCGCAAAGCTTTCGCCTCTTTTTGATGGTATTGTGCTCTCAAATTTCTCTCTATTAATGTTATTTCAAATATTTCAAATATTATTGTTATATTTACTTAGTGTAATCAGCTAATTACAGTTCGTTTTGTTCTTGAAATTTAATATTTTGTGGAAATTAGTTAATTATTTGAATATCATTTTAATTACTGGACAATTGGTATGTAATGAGTTGATTCAATTAATTTTCTATATTTTCCTAAATTCTAGATTAATTAAATTAGTTACAGAAGATTTAGACTAACTAAACTTGTTTTTTTTTTATTTATTAGTTAGTGACTCATTCATTAATTAATTAACTATAATTGATTGTATTACAGCTAATTGATTGAAAGGGGTGAGTTTTAGTAAAAGATATCAAATTAGTTATTTAAAATAGTTATTGATATATTTAGTTAATTCTAAAATTAATTCTTTTTATCCTATTCTGATGCCATTTTAATTCTGTAATTATTTAACTACGTGTCGGACAGGTAATCCCATGAAGGAATGTAGTCGTAGACGATGTCACGCAAATGGACCTTACTGTGAGTGCCATTTAAAATTTTATTTGCAAAACTGGAGGAATATTATATGTTATTTTGCATGGCTATATATATATATATATGATAAGTGGTCTTTTCTTACGACAATCTTGAGTAAAATGTTTCTTGAAATTGTTTATTGATAAAGGAAAATGAATATGATATTTGGTTATCTATTTGGATTTGAATGGACCTCGAACTCTATGGAGCTAAATGCTACAACATGATTATATTATTATTATTATCATCTGGTATTCTGTATTCATAATGAACATTAGTTAGGAGCCACTTCTAGAGTCCATATGAGTATCCAGAAGGTTCCATTTATCTTGATATTGTTCAGTTCATAGTAATACTTGATATGCATGCGGTCTTTAAATGGTTTCCTTTATATGAGACTGCTCGATCGATTTTCTGTATTTGTTCATGTGGTTCTTTCTATGTGGTCAATGGGCCTAGGGCTAGACAATTTGTGGGGCACGCTGGGGTAGCATTGGGCTGCCAGTTGAGGTTTCGTTGTTCAATTCCATTTAGATGTCCTTTCACGGGCAGGCTGGAGGTTGCTGTGTGTGATTGGCATCGCCATGTACCTAGGCATGGCCAGTTCTATGTGGTCGTGGGGTCGCTCCCTGCACGGAGGATAAGGTAGTAGACGGTCTTTCGGGAGATGCAAGGTGGTGTTTGTGATCATATGATTTGGTCATTACCTGACATGGTCTTCATAGGCTTGATTGATATTCTCGCCAGTTAACATGATATGTTTTAAGTATTTTAATTGGTATTTCTGTTATTAACTATTTTCTTCCATGAGCACCCACTCATGGCCTCACTAACTTTTTGCTTACATAATTTGAATTTCCTCCTCCAGATGCAGGTGATTCGAACATGTCATGATTTGGCCGAGCTAGGAAAGAGATCAAGGTGATTATGAAGGAGGCCAAATACTTGGATCTCGTAATTGTTCATGTTATTAAGGTGCAATTTTGGTGTGTATATTGTTGTTATGGCTTCAGTTAGATCGCGTCCCGAGAATAGGGCCTAGAGTTGGGGTCCTACTTTTGGGGCGTGACAAGGTGGTATCAGAGCTTGGGTTGTTGTCTTGACTATACCAGGATAAGATCTTTGGACCTATTGTTTAACTTGACTATTGGATTAGAGTAAAGGTTCATAACAAAACCTAAGTTATTTTGGGACTTTGGGTTTGTTCAGTGCTAAAATTGTTATAGATTAGTGGTGGGCGGCCGACCAGCATGCGATTTACTACAATTTGGGTACTGAGCCAAGAAATTATGTCACTGATCTTGGTATGGTAGCTTTCTTTAAGTTGGGACTATGTTAAAAGTTTGGATTGGATAGAAGTTATGAATTTGGTAAGGAATCTCTGTTGAGATACTATATTTGGTATATCGAAAAGAACTTAGTGTGACAAGTGTGCCATAAATTGTTTGATAACGCATCAATAGTGATGTTCAATTTATAATTATGTCTTGGGATTAGTTGGTTCCTAATTAAATTTTACCTAAGTAATATTCCTAGTGTTGGAATGGGTGACCAAAAGCCAATTGGATTGACTGTTTTCCATTCGATAATTTTATCAAATAATATTAGATTGATGAATACGGTAAGAATTCATCAAGATGGCAATGTGTTTCTTTATGCTTACCACTGATATTGAATGGGGTTTCAATATCACAATGAAACGTTCCAAGTCGAGGACCTCGAGACTGGGCATCGAGGGTCCTCTGGAGACTTGCACTAAGTACTGCAGCCGTGTTTCGTCGGCAGGAAACGTAGGTCGTCTGTGCAGTTTTAGGGGTTAGTTGGCAAGATAGAGAACTGACTGAAGTGGCTCGTGGAATCATCATATGGAAGCCTCTTTAAGGCTTGGTCAGTATGATCGGGATTTTCGGTTTCGATAGTACAAGAACTAGTCCTCTGACTTGAGGAATCATGACAGTCATATGCATACGAAGACTGTATCTTGGATATGGAGAGCGGTGGCTTGTCGTGAGCATGGTCTCATAAGCCTTATCCAGTGCACTCGAAGTATGTAGCGAGGACGATGGATTCTAAGAGAGGATCTGTCCTCTATCAGTATATGATAGAGAGTTCTCCCATGCACCTTGAGTTGGCCAAAGCGATTGATCGATCAGGGATAGGTTTTCTAGATCGGATCAGTAGAGTAAATGTATCTCGAGTGTTAAGCATAGTTGCCTAGTCAAGGATGGGAACCGACACCCAATTCCATGCCCTAGACTAAGGCCAGGAAACGGTTGACAGTAGGACGTACTCGTATAGATTCGGAGCCTAAATGTTCACGCCAACATTCACCTAGTCTCTAGTGCTATGGACTGCTGCTAGATGGCCACCCATGGTAACGTGCGATTTCTAATTATGGGATAATTAGAAATAATTAATTAAATTGGATTATTAATTGTGTTGGTCATACACACCCAAGTCTAGTTGAGGTGAACTAAAAAGTCACACTCTAATCACCGACATGTGATGGAATTAGTTTAGAATTAATTCCGAAATGAAGAGATTAATTTAGTTGGATTAAATTAATTTTGGAGAGGTTAAATGATTAGATCATTTATAAATAAATCCATGGATTGGATTTTCTCAAATTTAATTAATTGGGTTAAATAATTTTGGGTTTTATGATTTTGAATTAATTGAATTAATTTAATCGGCTTGATTTAATTTATGGATTGGATTCATAAATTAAATGAGAAAAATGGGCTTGGGTCTTTAATTGGATTAAAGGACTTAAAGTGATGGACTTAAAGATTAAATTGGATTTAATTTAGGTCCATCGGACATGGGCTTAATCTATTAGAGCCTAATCCACTTTAGACCAAGCCCATGACCCGGTTTTACTTTGTATAAGTTAAAAGAAGAGTTGGTTGGTTTGGGGAGATGACGTGCATGAAATTTTCAGCCAAATTTGATGAAAAAAGTGGCTATTGTTTCAAGGAAAAGAGAGAGAGAGTTTGGATGAGATAGGTCTCACCTAGTGTGGTGTGACACATCTCCTAACTCTAAGAGACTCTAACGAATTTGGCACTCTCCAATCAGCTTTCTTTTAGGTTTCTCTCTCCAAAATGTTCTTCTCCTTCTTCGTTCCTTTGGTTCATCGAATCAAAGAAGGAATAAAGAGAAATCGACGCCATTAACGTATTGTTGATTTCTCCCTTCCCTTTCTTTATCTGCTAGCACGAGGAAGGAAGATCCTTGGTGATTATAGTGGATGGATTTAGAGGGTTTCAAAGTTGAAACCTCGTGAGGACAATCGGTAAAGAGGAATCATGCTTGTAGCCATACGAGAAAATGACGAAAGGTAAAAATTCATTTCCGTTTTCGCTCCTTATTTTTTTCTCGTGATTTCTTGGCCTATGTATTTATATTTAATACACCGAACGCCCAGGAAAGATCAAGGGTATGCCCTTGATCAGATTAATTTATTGTTTTATTCACATGTTTAAATCGTTTCGCGCTTCCGCGCGCTTCTCGGACCGATCCGCTTCCTACAAGTGGTATCAGAGCCCGGGTCGGTGTAGTAGAATTAACGTCTATTATGTGTTTCAGCATGTTTACATATTTTAATCAGCTTTGGAAGAATGATTTTTGGATTTTAATTGCATATCTAGATCTAGGTTTATGTGTTTAATTTTGCATTTAATTTGGACATGAGGATTCTTAAAATTTAGAATTTCTGGATTTGATTATTTTTCTTATTGTTTCAAAGATTTCAGGAAAAGAAACGAAAACAAAGTTGGAAAAAAAAAAATGGCACAGACGTGCGCGCAGCGCAGAGTCTGGGACGCCTGCGTGCGCGCCCTGGTGGCCGCTGGAACGTATTTTTCTATTTTTCCAGTTTTTTCTTTAGTTTTTATCTAATTTTTCTGTATAGTTTCTGAAATGATTAATTTTAGTAAATTTATTTTTGGTTGAGATTTGGTATTCCCCAAGATTTTTGCATGGGTTGCACTTATGTCCATTATTAAGTTGCATTATTTTATATATAAATTCCTGAGATTTGATGTGTAATTAATTTAGGATATTGGATGTCATTTATTATAATGCATGGTTTGCGTTATATTTTGTGTGCATGCTTATCTTGGAAATAAATGTGCTATTTGTTAATTGGATTAACAAGGATAATCACGAAGTCCATTGAACCTGTGTATGGTTTACTTTCTGTTGGGTTGGGGCCTGCGTGCCTCTTATTTCTCTATCTCTTCATTTTTAGCCTATTATGCTTAACGCTTGCTTTCTCCTATTAATGTATTCCCCAACTGTTGATTGGGGTTTCTTTTTAAGTTGTAATGAGAGTAGAATAGGTGGAGAGGATTTTACTTTTATTTTTAATAATTGGAAAGAGCAAGCCCAGATGATGGAGGCCCATGGAGATCCATGGAGAAGAGGCCCAAAGGTCGGAGCCCATAAAGAGATGAAATAAAGTGATATTACAAGGCCCATAATGTGTTAATGGGTTAATATCTTGTAATAAGGTAAGCCTACCCTTAGACTGACCAGATCCACTGCGGGCTTAGTAGGTCGCATAGGTTTTGGGCTTGTGATCATCTAATAGGGGCGTGCTAGGTTTTATTTTGCATGCGATGCATTTTATTTAATGCATTAAATATATTGGATATATTTTCATGCAAGATACTAATTTTGTGATGAGGTCTCGGTCATATTAAAAATGAACTCTCACTTGGTTGGACCAAGTTAAAATATTAGACCCTAAAAATAGAAATAAACAAGTGGCGTTATTCCATACATTCCATATACAGTAATGTAGTGAGAAAGTCAATTTCACCCACACGTGGTCTCATGAGTCGTGACACGTTTGGACTGAAATGAAGCTGCACTGTTAACTGTGAACGAAGTGAATACACACTTATTTCCCTATCTCACGAGTCGTGGGGGCTGATAGTGTGTGCTATGACTCGGTTGATGGATTAGGACTAATGCCAAGTGATGTAATTTCCATGCCTTCCATCCACAGTAATGTAGTGAGGAAGCTGATTTCACTCATACGTGGTCTCACTAGTTGTGGCACGTATGGATGGAAATAAAGCTGCACTATTATTGTTAACGAAAAACTACGCTGCTATTTCCCTGTCTCACGAGTTGTAGGGGGCGATAGTTTGCGCTCTGATTCGGTTGATGGGTCGGTCTAACACCAAGTAATGTGATTTGCTTGGAGTCCTCGATTCACGTGAAAAAGGTGAGGCAAAATATCTTGGGAATAAGTAGGAGAGAATGGTATTGGATACCTCCCACAAGGCTATTTGCATGTGAATCGTAAAAGCGGGGCATGGAGAATTTCGCTTGTGGACCTCAAGCCCACTAGGAAAGATTTTCCTGAAACCCCATTTGAAGTGATGGGCTTTCGCAGAAATAGTGGGAGAGTTAATAATTGAAGTCCAAGTCCTTAACTTGAACCTAATATTATGATAATCTGCTTATATTTTTCTGTTTATTGTTAATGTCTAAGAATCCACTTAACTATACTTGAGGGTAATATTTAAGGGAACAAACCATTTGGATTGACTGAGAAATCTGAGGATGGTCCTTGATTTCAAGAACCAGACTTATGTTCTGATATGTCTCTACCTCGAACTTTGTCGGAAGGTTCCTGCCCGAGAATGTTTGACGTTTGAAAAGTTTACCCAGTGGCATGAGAACAACCAGAAAGTACACGGTATCGTACTAGGCTCGATGAGTAATGAGATCCAGAAACACTATGAAAGGTATGAGGACGTCTGGTCGATAATGCACCGCATGAAAGAACTTTATGATGTACCAGAATGGCATATTAGATATGCCGTGACGAAGGCATTCTTCGCATGATAATGATTAAAGGATCGTCCGTACAAGAGTATGGAGTGATGATGCTATCCCTAGTGGAGAAGCTCAAAGATCTCCAGACTGATTTTAAGGAGGAAGATATGTACGTTGACTTGATTCTACAATCACTATCTCCCTCCCTTGATCAATTTACTATCAGCTATGACATGAATGGGCTTGAGGAAAGCCTTCATGAGTTGATTAATATATTGGTCAAGTACGAGGCAACGATTGAAAAATCTGCGCCGTCAGTACTAGTGGGAGAGGCTTCAACCTCTAAAGCAAAGGGCAAGGTTGCCATACGCGAGAAGAGGAAGAAGGGTGAGACGTCTTCTACTGCTGCTAGCACTTCAAGTGCTCCTATTACACTGCTAGGCGGGGTAAAGGAAAGAGAAAGAGGGTTTGTCAGTCTAGGATTTCGAATGATGTTTTGCATTTATTGCCATGAGAAGGGCCATTGGAAGAGGGAGTGCCCTAAACTCCTCTCCAATGAAGGTATTAATCTTTAATTGAGTATTAACGTAGTCATCATTCTACTCTTGGTATTGATACCACGAATTCATAAATCTGCGAATGGTTTGCAGATAATAATGAGGAGTAGAAAAGCCAAAACAAGAAGGTCCTAAGGCTCAGCAATAGCGGGGCTATTACTGCAAAGACTGGGGTCTTAGTTAGGCTTAGTGGTGATCATGTTAGATAGTATCTATGTAACCTAGCATGATCGAAATAATATTTTCAATTATTGTTGGAAAATTTTGATTACATATTTTGATCAATAAAGTCTTTTATTTGACATTGAATGGGATTCATGTCTGCTGGGTGAAACATATACTATCTCATAATTGGATTATACATACTCAAATAAAGAATAAAATGATAATCAAATAGCCCAAGCTTATAGTCCTGATAGGTCAATCTACTCTAGTTGAGGAAGAGAGAGATTGATGGGTTCAAAGAGCATTAGAAATAGGCAATTTGGATCCGTTAGCTTTCAAAACCTTACTGAGAAGGAGAAAGACCGCAAAAGCTCTTTTGTAGGACAAAAATGAGTTTACCAGTTACACGTTGGATTGGATCCAGTGTGATATATGTGAGTTACTAAAATACACAAGATCAGTGTGGGGGTTCACCAGTCTAATTTTGTTTGATGAGGTTCAAAGAATTACACTCGGAGTGGTGAATCAAACTGATCACTTTTCGATTGGATCGAGAGGGTGTGTATTTAGTGGGAATTTTTTAATATCGAATATGAGAATGTGATTCTCACTCGGTGAAATTCTTCCTGAAATGACCACGGTTGACCGGTCTCTAATAAGGAAGAAATCAAACTAAGTTGGACTTTGTTTGATCGGTGTTTCACTAAAACAGATTCGCCCTTATTGTATGATGAAACTATCATCCTATAGAGTACTTGAGTTGATAGGATGGTCCTATACATGTCAAGGAAATAGTGGGAGTAAGTTTTCATACAACTTTCAAAAGCATCATTCGTAATCAAATAACATCCCTAACTGACAATATTCCAGTCCTTATTTGTCCATGGAATTAGATTTTAATCCAAAAGGACATAAGGAGGAGCGATGTTGGACATCGTTCGGAATCAATGGCTTGGAGCCTAAGGATTCACTGGGAAGTTCAAACTAGGTTTGACACTTCATAAAACTGGAATATTCGATTTATCAAACAATCATACTAGGTATGATTTTATAAAAATGAGCCCAAGGTCAGTGGGAGTTGGTGCGAGTTCCAATGTGTTTAGTGCATAAATGTCTTTCTCATTTAGAATGAGGTTAAGATGTTTGGGAAACACTAAGACACAAAAAATTGTTCACAAAATTCTCCATAAAAGGAATTGAATTCCTATATTAGGGAGTTGTTCAAGAATCAGTTGCAGGAGACTGATGAGAAAGTTCAAGCTGTTCGAGACTCAGTCATTATTGACTGATGAGAAGCTTAAGTTGTTCAAGACTCAGTTATGTCTAATTGATGAGAAAGCTCAGATGTCTAGGACATCCCTTATGTTTGTGTTGAAGACAGCACGAAAGTGTTGGTTTGTTGTGTTGGACCGAATGTTGTGTATGCTTAGGGCATGACACAAAGTATATCAGAAATACACCAATTGACAGTAGATAATTTTCAAGAGTCTTTAATATATGAATAGGATTAAAGAAACGTTTCTGACATGTTTGTGGAGAGTTAATTCTGGAAGGCTAAAGCGATATTAGCTTCCAGACTCATGTGAATAATGGATAAGTCCTCAAAGTATAGTCACGTTCAGACTTGATGGTAGACATGGTAGTTTGAAATGATTTCAAGTAGACGCCCCATCTTAAAAAGTGAATGTGGGACGACTTTTACTAGTCGGTCATGGAAAGTGGTTTGGATCGAAAAACCTCATCCATTGGATGGATGTGGTGCCTAACACGACCGAACTAGTTGTAGCCTTGGAGGCGAACGACAAGGCTAGGGCGAGAGCTTTATGGGCCCGAGATCTCATCACAAGATCCACGAAAATTCTTAGATAACAACCATTTGCAGGCAGCGATGGTGAAGAAAATACACGGTTGGACCGTGTAGATCCAACAAAAAATAAAATAGACCCACGAAATCGAGCCGGTGTCACAGATTGCTCATGCTTAGAAAGTTCTGAGCGACATGGGTAATTGGCTTAATGGTCAAGTGGGAGATTGCTAGAATGGGTGACCAAAAGCCAATTGGATTGGTTGTTTTTCATTCGACAATTTTTATCAAATATATTAGATTGATGAATACGGTAAGAATTCATCAATGTAATGTGTTTCGTTGTCCTTACCACTGATATTGAACGGGGTTTCAATGTCACAACAAAATGCCCACGAACCAAAAGGTTAAACCCGTGGAGTTGGGTTGCGCATAGGTTGGCAGCTATAAAACCAACTCTTGAGGGTCGGTCTAAAAAGTTCCAAGTCGAGGACCTCGAGACTGGGCATCGAGGTCTATGGAGACTTGCACTAAGTACTGCAGCCGTGTTTCATTGGCAGAAGACATAGGTCGTCTGTGCAGTTTTAGTGGGTTAGTTGGCAAGGTAGTGAACTGACTGAAGTGGCTCGTGGAAATCATCATATGGAAGCCTCTTAAGTCTTAGTCAGTATAACTGGGATTTTCGGTTCCAATAGTATGAGAATTAGTCATCTGACTTGAGGAATCATGGCAGTCATGTGAATACAAAGATTGTATCTTGGATATGGTGAGCGATGGTTGTGTCGTGGGGCATGATCATCATAAGCCTTATCCAGTACACTCGGAGTATGTAGCGAGGACGGTGGATTCCAAGCAGGATCTGTCCCCTGTCAATATATGATAGAGAGTTCTCTCATGCACCTTGAGATGTTTAGACTCTAAAAGTCTTTGGCCAAAGCGATTGATCGATCAGGGATAGCTTTTCAAGATCGAATCAATAGAGTAAACGTATCTCGAGTGTTAAGCATAGTTGTCTAGTTAAGAATAGGAACCGACTCAATTCCATGCCCTAGACCAAGGCTAGAGACAGTTGACAGTAGGACCGTACTCGTTTGGATTCAGAGCCTAAATGTTGACGCCAACATTCACCTAGTCTCTAGTGCAATGGACTGTTGCTAGACGGCCATCACGGTAACGGGAGATTTCTAATTAAATTGGATTTTGTTAATTGTGTTGGTCGCAATGCCTAAGTCTAGTGGAGGGTGAACCTAAAGAGTCACACTCTAATCACCGACATGTGATGGAATTAGTTTAGAAATTAATTTCGAAGGAAGAGATTAATTTAATTGGATTAAATTAATTTTTTGGAGACGATAAATGATTAGATCATTAATAAATCCATGGGTTGGATTTTTCAAAAGATTAATTAATTGGATTAGTTATTTTGGGTTTTAAGCCTTTTGAACTAATTGGATTAATTTAATCGGCTTGATTTAATTTATGGATTGAATTCATAAATTAAATGAGAGAATGGGCTTGGGTCTTTTAATTGGATTAAAGGACTTAAAGTGATGGACTTAAAGATTATATTGGATTTAATTTAGGTCCATTGGACAAGAGCTTAATCTATTAGAGCCTAGTCCACTTTAGACCAAGCCCATGACCCGTTTTGACTTTGTATAATTTAAAAGAAGAGTTGGTTGATTTGAGAAGATGATGTGCATGAAATTTTCAGCCAATTTTGATGAAAAAAAGTAGCTAGGGTTTCAAGGAGAAGAGAGGAGAGAGTTTGGATGAGATAGGTCTCACTAGTGTCGTTTGTAACTAGGTCAAAACACTAACACACTCTCCTAACTCTAAGAGCCTCTGACCCACGAATTTTGGCACTCTCCAATCAGCTTTCTTTTTGGTTTCTCTCTCCCAAAATGTCTTCTCCTTCTTCATTCCTTGGGTTCATTGAATCAGAGAAGGAACGAAGAGAAATCGACGTCGTTAACTAATAACGTGTTGTTGATTTCTCCTTCCCTTTCTTTATCTTGCTAGAACGAGGAAAAGGAAGATCCTCGGTGATTATAGTGGACGGATTTAGAGGGTTTCAAAGTTGAAGCCTTGTGGAGAAGAATTAGGTTGAAAGAGGAACCAATGCTTGTAGCCGTACGAGAAAATGACGAAAAGTAAAAATTCATTTATGGTTTTCGCTCCTTGTTTCTTTCTCATGATCTCTTGGCCTATGTATTTATATTTAATACACCGTATGCCCAGGAAAGATCAAGGGTACACCTCTTGATCGGGATTTATTTATTGCTTTATTCGCATGTTTAAATTGTTTTTTCGATTTTTCGCGCTTCTGCCGCGCTTTCTGAGCCGATCCGCTTCCTACACCTAGGATATTTACTAGAGGGTGAGATGACATTGTTGGTGTTCAAACAATTTTTTATTTTTGGTGAATGGTAAATTTCATAAATTCCACATAATGCATAACAATCATACAGTTGAGCTTGTTCTACATGCTATTCTCTATATTAAAAGAAGAAATTATCTCTAATAATAATGGATATTATAATGTACAAGTATTTTTTTTTTTTATTTGCTTAACTATAAGTCTAACAACAATCATTGGTTCGCTTGAAACACATTGAAATCTCCTTATGTTCCATTCCTGCCAAATATCGTACGCTAGTGAAGCCAAGACAGCTCGACTAACTACATTCACAAGTTGCCCCTCTCTCTATTTCCTAGCTAGCCACTGAGAGGGTTGTTGCCGTTTTTTTGTAAATCCAATTCCACTTGATCAATCTTTGAATATATCTAATAACTTCAGTGGCATATGTCTACTCAAAGATAAGGTGAGAATGTGACTCATTTGCCTGAACATCACACAATATTCATTGTGCTATAAAATGTTGCCACAAAGCTTTGTCCAGTGTAGTCAATCTCTTCTGTATAGCTAGCTTAAGAAAAACCACATTTGTTGGAATCTTAAGAAGCCAAAGAGAACTGAGTCTAGGTGACGAATGGGATACTGATGAAATAGTTGTGATGCTGATGCAGTAGGATACTGACCAGTTGATGACAATCTCTTTAACCCATAGTGACTAATTTCACCCAAACTGATGTTTCTTACTCCCTAACGATTTTCATAGTTGCTTGCATCTTAGAGCTTTATTAATTGTAGATATAGATTTGATCCCTAATTCACCGTAGGGACTGGTGTAATTACTTGATCCAAGCTAGCTTTGTTATATATCTTTCTCCTGTTCCAACCCATAGACACTTTATGAGTTTCTTTTAAATGACGAATAGTACCCCCGACTTATGACAGTGACGAACAACGACCAAAAAGTTTATTACCACAAATTCAAAACTACGTGCAACCCAAGTATTCAAAATTTTATTTTTTTTGTAGTGATAGACCGCTTTTGATGGAAAAAACTAGCAGTAATGTCAGAATAAAAAGCAAAATTAGTAACCTCACACCTAGCGTACACAAAGAGTCTGACATACACAAATTGAAGAAAAATAATCAAAATTGTCCACTCTTACCAACTTCACGTTCAAACGTGTATATTTTATTCCCTGTGTTTTTCTTTTTGAAATAAATAGATTACAAGTACAATCATACATCAACTATTATAATAATTTTATCCTGCTCAATAACATCTTACTATTAACAATAGACAACAACTCCTACAATGCAGTATACTAACTCCTGCTATACAACAAACTACATCTTACGCACGTGGAGGGGTTCGAACCCATGACCTCTAACATTATAGGATCTCATTGGCTATTCCCTGTATGTTGAACTACATGAAAATTTCAGTTCACTCCCTTCAAAAATCTTGTGACCCATCCTGTCTTTCCCTTATCTATCTGCTTTATCGATATACAGATTTTGCTCTTGATGTCTTGCTTGCTAATTCATGTGTGAACTGAATTCTTGGCTATATGATTATGGTGAATTAGCTATAAACTGTCCATGTTTTGAAAGTTCAGAATCTCAAACAATATTTGAGGTTTTTATATGTATGCTATCTTCATCTATAGAGCAAACACAAGAGAGGTCAAAGTAATACTCGTCCTCCTACATACTAAAAGTCTCCCAAATTGTACCTCATTTTCGAATGGATTTACCAACTGTCATTTTTTCATCACGTTTTGTTTCACACTTAGGAACGGTCATCTATTGTCCGTCCTACCTTTTACATTGTGTTCCAAAATGAGTCCAATAAATAATTATTACAAGTTTGGACCAAATTTATGAACACAACTGTAACACTTTCTTTGGAACACCCTTGGTAACGGTTTTGCCGTCCCAAAATCATAAAACATAAAATAGGAGGATTGTGACGTCAGCAACCTATTTTCGTTCCTCAAGAGTGCCAAGGACCGTTCCTATACAGAACGGGCTTTGGAACGGTCGTCCAATCCGCCCCAAATCCTGCTTTTTTTTTTTTTTTAGTGATTCCTAATACTCTAAGCTACATGGACAATAATATGTATATCTAAATAAAAGAAAATAATATTACTATGTGATTAATTTATTAGAAGATATTTTTATATATTATAAAAATATTAATTTACAACACAAAAAGATTTAACATGAATAGAATCAGAGAAATATATAAAATACAAATGTAAACTTCAAAAAGTAAATATATATGTGAAAGAATAAGTATCATAAATTTTTTAAATAAAATCATCAATCTTTCTAAATTAGAAATGCTTTTGAAAATATTAAAATGAGCGAATTTTAACTAATTAATTTTATTTTAATATTAATTATAAAAAAAATTATTTTGAGATTGTACTTTGACGTACTTCTGATTTTTTACCATAATATATTGGAGGTATCTAATAAATGTAATTTATAATTAAATATATAATAGTGAGAATTTATTGAGTATTTATTTCTATTGTGAGAAAATATTTGTACTCTTACCGGCATACTCTTTTCAATAATAAATAATTAGTTCTATGAACAAAATTCTATCAAAGAAGAAAATCATTTTCTTATATTTCTTATTTCTCTAACCTATCAGAGAACAAATAATATATTCAAAAAATAATTAGGCAAATAATATTCTACGAGATTAATTTTTTATGAACAATTTTAATTATTGTTTTCTTAAAAGAAATTATTTACCCAACACTTTTAAATTTAAAATGAATAGTGTATGAGAAAGATGTAAATACTAATCAAAATTTTAAAAAATAAAAAATATAATATTAAAGAAAAATATTTAAAAAATTCAGATAAAAAACCTCAAATTTTATTAAATTAAAAGCCATCTGATCAAAATTTTAAAATGAATTAATTGTGACTAATAGATTTTATTATAATAGTAATATTATATAATTATAGTTAGGTTGTACTTTTACTCTCTTTTTTTTTTTATCTCCATAATATAGCGGAGGTAAGCAATACTAATAAGTGCAATTAGGTTCTTGAATAGAATTAGTAGTAATGATAGATATATAAATAAAATTATGTATTTAATATTTTTTTAGCTAATAAATAATATATTCATCTGAAATATAAGATTTTACATGTGCAACGCTTTTTATATATAAAAAAAAAAAAAGGTGTCTTTTCATTCATTTTTGACAATAACAAGTAAGTTGTTATAACTAAAAGGAGTAATTTTATAATTTTAAATGTAAATAATCTAACTAAATGGAACTGTAATTCAATAATTTGTAATTTACTAAATCTAAAATTAATTATGTTCAAAAGAATTTCATATTCGCAATTTACTAAATTAATAACTTAGATGCTAATACACACTAAAAGATTATTTATTAATGTCCAAGCACCGAATTTGCGAATTCAAAGTTTCAAACAACTCAGTTGTATTTCACATTTATAGTCTCTTTTTTTAAATAAGAATTTAAAAACTTTAAAACATTTGGACAAATCAAATTATTAGTAAAACTACATAAAAAAATTAAGTATAAAAACTAAATGATTGAAATATTAAAATGAACAAGAACAAAGTAATTAAATATCTATATTAAATATTCTAAAAAAAATCCCTAAAAGTGATTATTCGGTAGGTGCTATATAAAATAGATCATGTTTGTATGACTAAATTCATAAGTAAATACTTTTCAAAAATTCATAGTCTTTTCTATAATATAATCAATGTTATCTACTTAATCAATCAAGATAAAATTTAAAAGTCAATAATTAATTTCGACTGCTCTTCATTTATCATCTTCAACCAAAAAGAGCATAATATCTATATTTCACTACATCACATTATTAATTTTATCGTAATTTTTCCCTCATAATAATATAAAGATAAATAAAAAGTAAAAAATAAGAAAAATAAAATATAGAAAGATTATATGCATCATTCCCTCTACTTTGTGATGTGATTTAAATTTTGCGCCTATGATTTAAGTGAGGAAAGAAAACATGAAAAAAAAATTAAAGCTCAAAAAAATGTATTTAAATTAATACAATTTTCTCTGACAATCACCAAAATGTACATCTTAACATAATATTAGAGACATTAAAATGTGAAAAGAGGGTGTACATTTATCTTATTTTCTTTTATTTTTTTTAAAATATTTTCATAAAAATTCATTTACTTTCAAGTCAATCGTGGGAATGAAAATTTAGACCCTAAGCTACCAAAAAAATAAAAAATTTATAGGACCGGCTTTTGTAACAGCCAGTTTTTAATTTGTAACAGATTTTATAAATTTGGAACGACTCTGTAACAGAAGAACATCCATTCCTTTAATAGGTGTTACCAAAAAAATGTAAGGGCTCTTCCTAAAGCAAAAAGTGATGTTGGAACTCTTTTTGGAACGACCTCTTTCAATTTGTTAGACCCCTGTTGGAACAACCATTGTACACATAGAGTTATGATTGTATATCCCAATTAGAACGGTCGTTTGAACTTTATTTGTGACGGCCTTGCCTTTTGTAGCAGTTTTTGTACCTCATTTTAAATATCATTTTTAGCACATAGTGTAATGGCCTTTGTGACGCCAGTTGAGAACCTTGATTTTAGTTTTGTAACGGTCTGTGGAGCAGTATTTGTTCCTATTTTAGTAATGGTTTTTTAACGGAGTAATACGAGTTTTTGTAACTCATTTAGGTATGATTTTTTTTTTTTGTACTGGTATGCACAAACTATGGGACGGTTTTAGGAATTGATTCCTAGTTGTATACTAGTGAAGTCTATTCCTAAAACCATTACAGAAGTCGAAACTATAATTTATTTATATTTAAATTATTATAATATTCATTTTATAATATTTTATTGAATTTGTTTAAATATAAAATATTATATAAAAAATATGTAGTGTAGCAAGAATATAGTAACACTATAATTAACAAAAATAAAATAGTATTTAAAAATTATATTTATAATATACATATAAATAAAAATAAATATAAAAAAGAACCCTAATCTAGATCAGCCTCTCCGTTGGCAGCATAGGCATTGTCTTTTGCCTCGTCGTTGAGCGTTGGGGCATCAGCTAGAGGCTGGGACGATTAGGGCGGTGGAGGGCAGGGCTGAAGGAAGCAGATCGGACTGGGAAGCGTGGCAAAAGCACAAAAATCAAAAATTTCGGTAAATTAAATAGTTAAATCCCGATCAAGGTACCCTTCATATTTTTGGTTTGGTGTATTAATAGCAGATCTAATCATGCTAAAGGTAAATGAATCAAAGAAAAAACGAGAGCATAAAATATTCGTCCACGCAAGACTCCAACGTTGGAGTCCTCTAATATTGTCCACACCACACTAAAAGGTTAATTTATCCTTGTGCTAGCAAGGATTAAATCCGTGGAAAAGGAATCAAAGTCACATTATGAATTAGTATGTTTTGATCTCCTTTGTTCTTCACTTGGTTCTAGACCAAGAAGAACTTCAATTGAGGGAATGAGGAGAATATTTTTCTGTTGATTCTTGGGGGAGAGAGCACGAAATTTTGATGTCAAAAAACCAAGGAAAATTCGCTAGAGTTAGTCAAATTGAAGAGTTGGAATCAAGAAGTTGAGATTTGGAAGGAAGACCTAGTCTTCTAACTTCCACATCTCTCAACCACTTCCCAAATAAACTCCTCCACCAACCTCAGCCTTGTGCACGAATTTTCACTCTATTTTTCATCCAAAATTCAGCTTTTTATCTACAAAAAGTCAACATGTGCTAGGGCTTGATGCATTTTTGATCGGGTTCAATTAACTTGTCGAACAAGTTAAATTGAGTCCATATACCATTCCTATTGGACTTACTATTTAATTTAATTAAATAAAATGCCCAACAAAGAAAGTCCAAGTGAATATTTAATCCAATTAAACACTCACAAGCCCAAAAGACACTTAATTATTTAAATAATCCAATCCACTTAACTAATTACGGCCAATCAAACATAACTAGTCCAACTAATTATTTCTAACCCATTTCTAATTAATGAATCCAATTTATTAATTAGATAGGTTCATCTACTAATTAATTAATGGATCCAATCCACTATTTAATTACCCAAGCCTCTTTTAAATTAATCCAATCAATTTAAAAGGTTGAGTCCAAAATTTAATTAATCCAAATAATTAAATTCCGAACTATCCATCTAATGGATTATTCCTCATAATTGATCCAATCATTTATACTCTCCAAGAATTAATTTAATCTAATTAATTTAATTCACCTCTTCTTGAATTAATTCTAAATTAATTCCCTCACCTTTCGTGATTTGTGTGTGACTCTTTAAGTTCACCCTCAGCTAGACTTGGGCGTGCGACCAACACAATTAATTAAATAAAATTTAATTAATTATTACTGAATATCCCATAACCAGAATAGCCTATTACCGTGGGTGGTCGTCTAGGAACAGTCCATGGCACTAGAGACTAGGTGAATAGTGGTGTGAACATTTAGGCTCCGATTTCATACAAGTACGGTCCTACAGTCAACCATCTCCCGGCCTTAGGGGCATGGAATTGAGCGTCGGTTTCCATCCTTGACTAACCACCTATGCTTCATATTCGAGATGCATTTACTTTACTATCATTGTAGGAAATCCCTTCCCACTCGATCAATCGCTATGGCCATAGACTTGAAGAGTCTAAACTATCTCAGAGCGCATAGGAGATCTCGCTGTCACAATACTGACAGGGGATAGACTCTTTATTGGAATCCACTATCCTCGCTACATACTCGACTGCACTAGATAGGCTTATGATGACCATGCCTCATGACATAACCACCTCTCGCCATATCCAAGATATTTTTGTATGCACGTGACTTTCATTATTCCTCAAGTCCGAGGACTAATCCCGTACTATCGGAATCGGGAATTTCAGTCATACCGACCAAGTCTTAAGAACCTTCCATATGACAATTCCCGCGAGTCAGTTCAGTCAGTCGACTATCTTGCTAACTAACCCACTAAAACTGCAGACGATCCGTCTCCTACCGATGAAACACGTGCAGTACTTAGTGCAAGTCTCTATAGGACCCTCGATGCCCTGTCTCGAGGTCCTCGACTTGGAACGTTTCAGACCGACCCTCAGGAGTTGGTTTCACGGCTGCCAAACCAATGCGTAGCCCAACTCCGTGGGTTTAACCTTTTCAATCTATGGGCATTTCGTTGTGGTATTGAAAACTCCGTTCAATATCAGTGGTAAGCATAACGAAACTTACTGCCAACTTGATAAATTCTTACCGAATTCATCAATCTCATGTTATTTGATAAAGATTGCGAATGGCAAACAACCCATCCAATTAGCTTTTGGTCATACATTCCAACACGGCTAGGTAGTCGCCTAAAAAGCTCCAGTATCTCCTCGAGTCTCGTGATCCAATCATCGAGGTCTGGGTGTAACAATGATGGTGGCGGGAGGAGTGGAGTAATGGACGAGCTGGGCTGTGATGGTCAAACAATCGTATGGTGAGCCTTGGAGCCAAGACCGAATACAAGGCCCCTCTTCCGGCCGCTCGCTGCCGACATCCAAAATTGTTGCTCGATCGGGGTCGAGCCTTGAGAAGATGATGGAGGATCTTGATCTTTCGGTGGTTTGATCTGTTGTTCCTCCATCTTCCTTTGGAACATCTCCTTCGAACGGATTAGTTGATTAGTAAAATAAAATAAAATTAATTTCAATTGAAAATAAAAATTTGTACTGCATGATTTAATCTACTTACCTCGACCTCCGTTGTCCTTGGGTTGCTCCATTGCCCCTTCTCCTTCCTTTTGTAGCATTTTTTGAACACCTCCATTTCCTTGACAAGGCGACCCAGTTGTGCCTCGTGTACAAGACCAACTGAAAAAAATTATTATTGAATTAAAAAAATAAAATAAAATAAAAACTTTTTATAATACGTACCATCTTACACTTGTGCACCCAATGGAGGACGACCCCCGTTGTAGACAGTAGATGTTGCGGTTGGGTTGGCTGCTTGATTGACCTTATTCTTTGCCGACTGGGCCTTGAAGTTTGTGCTCACCTAGTACTCCAGCAGCTGGCGCCATATCTGATCGGCCAGCTATAGTGGTTGAGACAATTGAGGTCGGGCGTTCGCGAACTGCTTCTGTAGTTACCTACTAGCCTGCCACTTAAAGACCTTGAACATCGATTCGTCATTGTAGTCCCACCAGTAAGTAGGCTGCAAATTCACATAGGAAAAAGAAAATTGTAAGTAATAAATAAAAATCAATATTCACATTTGAAAATGTAAAGAAAAATTTGGACAATTCTTACATTTAGAATATCATACCAGAAGAGCTAGTGCTCCTATGGAATCTGCTATATGGATCCCAATATACGAGGATAATGGTTGTGCACCGTAGCATTGATTGTGCAGTGAGAATCTCGATCCGACTTGAAAAAATAATTAAATATTAAAATAAAAAAATGCAATAAAAATAATTTAATAAAATTTTCTATGTTACCTCACATCGGGGAGCCTGATATCGTGGCATGCAGACGGTCGTGCGCTGGTGCTGGTGGTGCATCCCATGACCTAGGGAGCTGTGAACTGCTTGCTCCCACGCTGATAAAATTTATTATTATATTATTATAAAGTATGTTGAGTTATTATAAACTTTACTATAATATATATTATTATAACTTTATTTGTTATAAAGTATGTTAAATCAATTATTTTATAACTTGTCTTAAAGTATAATACTAAAATGTGCACTAAATTCCGTAATTTTTCTAAAACATGCATTAAAGTCTATAATTTTTCTAAAATTTGCATTAAAGTCCATAAATTCCAAAAAATGTGCACTAATTGGAACATTTTTCCTAAAATGAGACTAAAACCCAACAATTTCCCCAGAATGTGTACTGAATTCCAGAATTTTCCTGAAATTTGAATTAAAGTCCATAATTTTCTTAAAATTGCATTAAAGTCCATAATTTTTTAAAAAATGTGCACTAATTGGACCAGTTATCCTAAAATGAGACTAAAATTCAATAATTTTCCTAAAATGTGTACTATGTTTTGAATTATCCTATTTTATATTTTCTAAATTATCCTAAAATGTGATAATTGTTTAATAAATACAGAAAATTACAAATAATTACAGCAAATTACACAATAAGTTACAGAAAATTACAATATTTCACAAAAATTACAAATTTCAGAAAATTAAAGAAATTCAGAAAAATTACAGAAATCATATTTCTTCTGCGTTATATATACTGAAGTTTAGAATTTAATTCTGTAGTTTACTTTCTTTTATATAGTTTGTAAGGAAAAAAAAGTTTACTTACATGTTTAACTATTATATCGGAATGACACCGTTGTCATATTTGTTTCATATATTTATCTTGTTTTCAGTAAAACATAAATGATACAAACTTTGTTTTAGTCTATAAACCATTTGTCAGAAAAATATTATTTCAGGGTATAATTCACCTCATGTTGATGTCTCTGAGCCACAAACTTTTTCTCCTAATGGTGGTACTCTTTCACAAGATAAAAAAAAAAAAAAAGGTATGCGCTTATCAATGGCGAATTAAGTTCTTTATATAGGTGTTTAGTTAAAGTATTTGAGTATAATTATGATGCAAATTGTGGTCCAGTTAAAACTCAATAACTACAACAGTTGGAATGTCAATCAATGATTAATTCATCTGTTTCAATCCAACGAGGAATCTTGTTATTGAAAAATTTGAGTCGTAGAAGGAATTGAAGCTTCAATAAAGTGCAATTGATAAAGAATTTGGAAGTTCCCGCGGCGGCCAAAGAACAACACGAGCAGGAAGCATATTCAAATTTTAAGAGCATTTCATACTCTTAATGGGACCCGCATGTTAATTTCAAAGGTATGTATACATGTATATATATATATATATCATTTGTAGCCCGATAAAAATTGATTCATATTTATACGACTCATTCACTTCAAAAATTATATTTTCAAGTGCATATTTGTGAATGAGTCTCGAGGGGGCATTTGTAGGCAAATTAATTTTGCGCCCATTCAAATAATGATAAATGTCAAATAATATATTAATTATCAATTTTATTTATATTTTAGAATTTACTAAATTAATTCCAAATATAAATAGTCAATTTAATTGATATTTTAATATATATTTTGTCATCAAATCAATGGTTGACAAGTGTCGATATGAAATGTTTCTTAGCCAATCAAATTATACTTTGCAGTCAAAGATTCCAGCCAATCAGACCGCACCATGTGGAGCAGTTGCATATATGCTTCAACCAAATCCAGATAAATATTTATGGTATTTATCTCTTAAAAATATAAATATTAAAGAGATAATATCAAGTTGACCAATCATATCATTCCAAATTTATGATGTATTTATCTCTTTAAATTAAAATATAAAGAGATAATACAAAATGTGTTCAAGTGCATCACAACTCTACCTTTTTTACACCTATATAAGGGATCCTTGCACCCTCATTTGACACACACAAAGCTAGAAAACGAAGAGCAAAGCAAAGAAGAAAGCAAATAATTCTCTCTATGCAGTTTTTCAAAGCTCAAGCATATTCAAAGGCGTTCAAGATAAATAATATAAAATATTAAAGAGATAATATCAAGTTGACCAATCATATCATTCCAAATTTATGATGTATTTATCTCTTTAAATTAAAATATAAAGAGATAATACAAAATGTGTTCAAGTGCATCACAACTCTACCTTTTTTACACCTATATAAAGGGATCCTTGCACCCTCATTTGACACACACAAAGCTAGAAAACAAAGAGCAAAGCAAAGAAGAAAGCAAATAATTCTCTCTACGCAGTTTTTCAAAGCTCAAGCATATTCAAAGGCGTTCAAGGCGGAGATTGCCTCTTTCGTTCAGAGGCAGTTGTGCTGCTTTCCAGCAACTCTTGACAACTTCCTCACAATTTTCAGATTTTGTCCAAACAACCTCGAACGGGAAGCTTTTTCTTTCTATCACTCTTCACAGCAGCAGTACTCTGTTCCAAACTAATCCATAACACCAAATGATCCGATTTTGCCAAAATGTCATGTTGAACATGCGACTTTGGACATAGTAGCGACCAATTCACAGTGCAGCACGCACGATCGAGTCGCCCCGGACAGTATGAGGAGTTTCCCTGCCATTGCACCATGTAAATTGGTTACCGCTATAGCCCATACCATGAAGCCCGAGCTGGGGCTGTGTAGCTTAACCAGTTTAATGAGAGACCGAACTCTCCAAGGGGCCCTAGTCCCTGACAGTTCCAATTGAGAATTTCATAAATCCCGGTGGACTGCTCCGCAGTCTCTACCAATAGTGGGTCTGCTCATCATCAACCAGCATCAAATGTTTCTTAATAGTATGACCTGCCCCAGCATTTGCTCAATAATAGTAATACCTCACTCTCGCTTTCTTGTAGCAATAGGGACTCTAGAACCCATACGCCACCCCTTCTTAAGGAACCTCATCGACCCCCTCCCTTTGTCGAAATGTGAGAGGAACATTAATAAGGTTAGTCTCCATAAGTACAAGTTGCATATTTGTTGTTTCGTCCGCTACTGCATTATGAGACGCAACGACTACCTCTTGAACAACAAGTGTGTTCTTCTTCTTTAAGTTCTGCTCATTCGCCCGCCTTTCCTTAGTTGTTGTCAAGTCCTCATTCCCTAGACCAAACTCCAAATTTCCTTCGAGCGGCACAGATTGATATGCTCGTCTAACTTGGAGAGAGCTTTCTGCAACTCTCTCACTCTCAGAATTCCCTTCGTGCACTTGTTCAGGAGGTATCTCTTGCCTTTCCTTGTTGAAGACCCCAAAAATGTCTGGACCTTTTCGGCATAATCCTCGGTGAGTTAAGGCCGACACAGGTTATCTCTGGCTTTTCACTTTAGCATTCGTCGTAGACGGAACTCTATTCTGGATTAAGGCTCTAAGCCAAGGGCCATATGGGGTGTTCGAACCCAGGTCTTGAAAGCCTTCCTTAAACTGACGTAGACAATATTTCGCAATGTGACCTAGACATCTACAGAGATATCAAAAATTGGGTAGTCTCTCATATGTAAATGTCACCACATGCTCCTCTCCTATAGTCGTTTTAAGTTTAAGAGCCCGTGGTAGTGGACAAGTCACGTTGATGGCTACCCTGATTCTCAACGTAGCGCCCCAGGCTGTCCTTGTTCATCCATCTTCAATCTCTAAATCTCCCAATTTTGTTACCAATAAACATAGAGATTCCCAAATTCATTTTGCTTAAAGGAAGATCGTTCACATGAACATGGAATTCGCACCAATTGAGATCAACTTGCATGGGATTCTCATTCACACCAATACAACTCAAGACAATACGTTCTTATCAAAACTCCACGGACAACCTGCCAAAGCCCGATTCCTATTAATAACATGGTTAAAGCGAAATAGGAGATGCTCCATAGGAGTTGTTTAATCTCCATCCCTTTAACCGACATTATCGTGCTTCAAATCGATGTGCATAGCCCCCCAAAGTTAGTAGTCCTCCTAGATAATAGGCGACCCACTAAACAAAGTTGATAATCTGGCGATTCCATGCTCTAGAGACCATCCGATATCCCTAATTCATCCACCTCCTCTACACCTAAACAGAGAGCCTGTTTCAATTGATCCACATCTAGTTCCATCCCCCCCCCCCCCCCTTCAACAGTTGTGATACAGGGATTAGACAAGCTATGAGGAGTCCAGTGGACTGATGCCCTGAGTGAAGCCCTGTCATCGCCAAAACAAGGAGAGGAATCCAACAAAGCCAGAGCCACAAAGCCTGCACGTAACCAAACACAAAGACGAGACACTACGACAAAGCAAGAAACACCAGCATGCACGAAAAAAGAAGAAAACATGACTAACGAGACCTAGACTAAGAATAAATAAGGCGAAATAGAACAACTGAATTCAGATGGGATTGAGAAGAAAAGAGAAAAGGGATGCCCTAACCCTAAACACCTTACCAAGAGAAACAGAGAAACGACCACAAGCAGCGAACTAAGCTTAACATCAGTAGAGCGATAATCGACTGTAGTAGATGGAACAAACCTCACAGGGACCAATTGTCGGAGATGAACTTGGCGGTAGAAAACAAGCTGAAACGAGAACAAATAAACCCTCACTAGCAAGGGAATATAGACTCCCATGCAGGGAGAACTTGAGTTTTTTAATTTAACCCGAGAAATTTTTTTTAGTTAGTTAATATCTATATCTATTCTATTTATAAAAGAGAAGGCCATTTTGTGTCTAGAATGGCAGTTATTTGTACATTTTTACAAAAATTATCCTTTCTTTCTCCATAATTCCTTCATTCCTCAAGCCCAACTTGGACAACCCTAGCAAATGAAGCACCAGGGAGTGACTTGGTAAACAAGTCGGCCAACTGATCTTTGTTGCAAACATGAGTAGGAGATATGAAACTAGATATGTATTGATTCCGCACAATGTGACAGTCAATGTCCAAGTGTTTGTGCACTCATGAAATACAAGATTCACCATGATGTGTAGAGCAGCCTTGTTGTCACAATACATTGAAATGGGCAAGGAAACAGTAACTTGAAACTCCTGAAGAGTATATGACAACCATTGAAGCTCACAAATAGTAGCAGCCGTGCTGTGATACTCAGCCTCGACCGTAGAAAGAGAAACAGTGGTTTGTTTCTTGGTTTTTCAAGAAACCAAAGCATTTCCTAAAAAGACATAGTATCCTGTAAGAGACTTCCTAGAATCCACACAGGACGCCCAATCTGCATCACAATAAGCACGAAGCTCCAATGAATTTGAAACTGGGAAGAAAAATCCTTGGGTTGAGGAACCTTTCAAGTACTTGACTACATGCAAAGCTGCAGACTCTTCACAGGGGTGCTGAAGGAACTGACTAAGTTGTTGTACACTGTGAGAGATATCCAGTCTTGTAAAACCCAAATAAATAAGTCTACCAACAAGTCTTCGATACGGTTCAGGATCAGATAATAAAGCTCGCCTTCGGTCTTCAAGGGAGAGGTGTAGTTACAGACTTGGCATGTGAAAGACCGGTGTCATTAATTATATCATGGATGTACTTAACTTGAGTCACTGAAGTGCCAACGAAGATCGAGCTATTTGTAAGCCAAGGAAAAATCTGGCAGACCCTAAGTCCTTGATTGTAAAGAGACCATCAAGATAAGTTTTGACTTTAGCAATTAACACTGTAGAAGGACCTGTAATTAGCACATCATCAACATAAACCAACAAAGCCAAAAATTCTGCTCCAACAGATTTAGTAAATAGACAATAATCATGACAGATTGAAAAAATCCAAAAGCTTCAACTACATGCTCACAGTTTCTTGAAAATGATACCATGGGAGGGATGATGTGGTACTAAGAGGAAATGAATGTCTCTGTTGTTTTGCCAGTGGACAAATTTCACAAAAAATAACATTTCTTGTATTTAAGCTGATAGAAGGATTCAGTTTTACAACTTTATTAGTAACATTTTGTTAGTTTTTTTTTTTTTTTTTTTGAATTATCAGTTACAGATAGTGATTTTTGTCAAAAAAATTTCCTTGGTACATTTTAATGTCTGAAGGTCATCTTCTCCTTTATGAAAACCTAGACGTCTTTAGAAAACAATGGCTTCTCTTTCCTATGTAAAAATTCATAAATCACATCAGAGATGGACAAAGAATTTAATGTGTTTTTTACAAGAGGATGAAGGTGTAGACAATAAGGAACAACTTTAAAGGAATATCCCACAAAATCCTATGACAAATTGAGAAATTGGAGAGGATCCCAGGAGTTGTCAATAGCTCTCTTACATTTAATGGAGTCCGTATTGACTCTTATCTCAATTGCTAATTAATTGCACATTCTTGAATTTTCTTTTCCTACTGTATATTGCTATGTGGGAGCATAATCATGTGGTAAATAATTTATAATTTGTGTAGATTCATGTGGGAGATTGTGGATAGAATTCATATACAAATTGTCAAGATTGACGATGATGTCAAGGCACACGCACTCCTTTGAATTGATATTTGTATATATTGATGATCTATACTATCATAAAAAGAAAGGTGATTTTCTCTCTAAAAGGGTGGTTATAATATTAATTTTGTTTAAGTTATTAGTGTGTCATTACTTTGACTTTGCTTCTCTTATGTTCATTGTGTGAATACCAATCGTGAATTAGTAAGCATATTTTGGTGAATAAGTGCATTTCAGTTTGTGAACTATTGCTTTGATACATATAAATCATAATCCAGAGTTAAGTTGTATATAGCACCAATTCTATATTTCTCAAATTGGAATAACTTGGAAAAAATCGAAATTCATTCGCCTATGAAGGAAAATAGCCAGTGGCAATCACGTCCAGTTCTTATCACTTTATGCTATTTTAAGTTAAGCTGATTAAATGGAGGTCGACATTTCTTATAAGTCTGGCTTATTTGGGGAAAATGATAGTTCAATGGTGTCGTCTTATATTTTCAGACGTTTCTTTGTTTTTGAATCATGGTATCTTTAAAAAATACATTAGTTGATATCGTTTCACTTTAATAATTTCACTATTTTTCTGTAATAAATTATAAAGTGTTGAGAATGAAGGTATTTATCATTTTGGGTTTTACTTAAACTTTTTTAACTGATTATGAGTTTGATTACTCATTAATTTTTATAGGATGGAAGCATTTGAAAGGTCTGCATTTGAGATATTATGACAAGTAGAGGATGCCCAATCTCATCTTGGTATGTTTATTACTGTTTTAGAGCGATAAAAATAATTTTCTTTCTAATTAATTTAAGGGTAACTACTGAAAAATCCTATTCATTTCATGGGCCAAGACTAAAAAAAAAAAACCCACGTGCATACATATATTCAAGTGTGTATGAATAAGAACTTGATTATTTTTATTTCTATCCATTCTTTTCAATTTTAGACATTTTATATATTGAATAATAGCTGGATGTAGTTTTTACTTGCTTCTAAATATTTTTTAATAATAATTATTTTGTATTATGAGTTCTAATTAGTCGTATTTTCTGTTTTTGTGAGGTTTGAGCTTCTAATTTATAGGTGTGGTTTGGGAGATTCCTTCGGAGTTTGCAAATTTATACCAATTATAAGGGAGGTTCATTTGTATGTAAAAGAAATTACGCTGTGTGAACTTTGGCACTTTGCCCACTTTATTCTGGGCCTTCCCACCGTCATAATTCAGATAGCGCTTTTAGTTTTATTTTCAAATTGATAAGTAATTTAATAAGAATAAAAACGCCATTTTATACAATTTCTCCACTTGGATGGGCAGCGGCTCCATCAACTCTTTGCATATTTGATTGACTATTGATTGGTATGGGCATTTAATGCAACCTCTACATATAGTGTTTGGATTAGGTTTTAGATTGTTTTATTTTTGTGTTTTTGAGAGGGAGAGAGAAAAACAGAGATAAATAAGTGTGTGTTTGAGATAAATGGTATGTTTGGATTTGTGTTTTGAGATAAGATAAAATAGTTTAAAATAAGTGGTGTATGTTTGATGTTGGGATTTGGGAGACAAAAGTTACTTTTGATTATCAAATCATGTCTTTTTTGTATATATTTATAAATATAATATTATAATATATAATATATATTATATAAATATTTATAATATATTATATATAATATAGTTTTTCCAAATATTTAGTTGGTATAAGACCTTCTTTAATCCAATTAATATCTGCCCCACTGTCTATAAGTGCAGTAAATGTTTTCCTAAAATTTATTTATTAATAAATCAATTTTGACATTCTATTTTTGACTGGTGACTATTTCTACATATTTTTCTTTACCTAATTCAGTATTCTTACTAGTTTCTAACATTTCAACCCTAGTAATAAGAGACTGATTATATTTTTAATATTCTTAATTTCTTTTTAATTTTCTAGTTCTACTTTTAGATCTTCTAAAGTAGAGGGATTAGCTTTAATTGTATGCTTTTCATTAAGCATTCTCTTGACTTCAGTAATTGTATATGGTTCAAAGGGCTTATTAATAATTCTTTAATAGACTGGGTTAGATTCAGACATTGAGGCTTTATATTATTATCAATTTTACTAAGAATAATATCTCTTGCTTCAGGATCCCTAATTTCTTTAAGTAATTCGATAATGTTATTATCAGTAAGAACATTTATCTTTTCCATCTCTTTAAATCTTGCCATTAATTCATAAAATTTTTGGTGGGTACTTTCCTCGGTTTTTTCCTGTTTATATGAACAGGGGGGTTTTTCTTCTTCTGATTCAGAGGTTGATGAATACTCAGAACTTTCTTCGATATTTCTAAGTTCACTTTTCTCTTCAGACTTTTCTTCAGATTGTTCTTCTGATGCAAAGGATTCCTTCTCTTCAGAAAATATTATATTGAGTATAATCGCCTAGTAGTGATTGTCAGTGGAAGTGTTATACAATATCATATTCATTATAAAATTATACATATATATATATATATATATATATATTTTGAAATTTCATAAAATTTGGATCATTTATTTTTAAAATTGATTAGATCTTATGGTTCTAATGATATACAGAAGATCCAATTGTCAGTATAATAACAATCATTTATTATATATAAGGGTATAAATAAATTTAAAAAAAAAAAAAATTGACATCGTTAAGTCAAATAATCAACAAGGGGAGAGTGTGTAAAATTTTAAAAAATACAAGGGTTTTTTTGCTACATTTTTAATACGCGGGGTTTTTATGCAATTTCCCCTTTTTGTTACCTGGAACACAAGCTGATTGGCATTAAAAAATGATACTACCACGAAAAGCTTCAGACAGTTAGCAATGGCTTTTGAAGCGATTGTGTACACAACATTGCATAGGCTAATAGGTCTAAAGTGCGAGACCCTCTCCGGACTGGCACACTTAGGTAATAAGATAACATGAGTTTGATTAAAAGCGGGATGAAAACCCCTCATATTCTTATAAATACAGTTTTTACTAACAACTCTAAATTGAATTATCTCAAAAATTTTAGATTTCTTTTTAATAAACATAATACTTCTCATATAAAGCTTCCTTATATTTCTTAATTATAATTTTTTAATATTTCTCAAACCCCATTTTCTAAATCTTTCTTTAATATTATCAATTTCTCTCTACCGAGCAATTAATTGAATACCTACTCATGTAATTAAGTATTGGTTAATAAGTCAAATTAAATTGAATAAATCAATTATACCAATGATTAAATCTAATAATTTAAGCAATTTAATTAATTGGATATAACATTCTTAATGCAAATAGAATATTTAAGCAATAACTAATTTATAAATAGTCAAACTCATGAATTCTCCAAGTCCATAAGGAGCCATGCCTGACAGCCATGGAGGATCGAAAAACTTATAATTGAATTTAAATTTGACCATGTAGGCGGAAGGCTAGGGAAAAAAGCAAAAATGATATACAAAAATCGCTACAAAGTCTTACTATGTAGGCTGAATATAGATTCAGCCTTGTAGGCAGAAAGCAATAATAAAAAATATTTTTTATTATGATAGATATAAAGGAAGCTTGATAAATTAGGGAAATGTTGTTTTGGGAACCTTTTATATTTCGTTAAACTAGTAGGTATGAACTCAGTTTAAAACGCCACACAAAAGGCCTAAACGACGTCATTCATCCACAAAAACGAGAGCACCAGTTGCAACACTGACTTTGTCCATACCCATAATTTAATTCAATGACCCAAATGGCCTCTTATTTTAATCCAATTTCTCCTTATATTTGTCAGTCATTAAAAATACTCTATTTTTTTTTTTTTTTTTTTTGCCTTGCTATCTCTATTGTTATGAATAAGTTAGCAATAGTTGTTTAGCTTTGCATTAGGCTAAATATAAGAGTATAATAAAATGAAAGTGTAGAAATTGAAACAAGAATACTTATAGAATTGAAGTGCTCCGCCGTATACTAAACAACTCTTTTATTACTAAGGAGAAAAGATTGTACGAATGCTTCTGCTTTAGCTCATGAAGGCTTCGAAACTCTGCCTAAAACTAAACAAGAGGGTTTTTTATAGAGGAAGGGAAAAACAAAGTGTCCGAATTTCAAAAAGAAATTTCACAACCACATGCCACCTTCTCTTATTTTAAGGACATGTGTTGGCTTTGATTTGCCAAGTGTCACATGATTGTCGACACGTGTTCACTAGTCAAAGTTAGAATTTTGACTCCTGTGTATTCTTTGTTCATCGGGGTTATTGCTTGCATCATTTTTTCATAATCTTGGAGAAACTGTTTTTCTCTGATTTGATTCTGATTCCTATCTTTTGTGATTTTCTCCTCTTTGCTCACTAGAAGATTATGAATGTGTTTCATTTTTTACTTGCCCTTTAAAGCACTTCTGATTCCTCTAAATAATTGATTGAGAAGGTCTTCATTAGTGATGTCCTCATAAGGATCTTGGGATTCCCCTGCTATACAAGAAAATTTATTTGTTTCTTCTTTGGAAGAGGTTTCCATTGGAAATTTAATTCTCGAAAGATTCTATTTAAGATCTTTCTGCATTTGATTCAAATACTCCTCATTATTTGTTTTTTTAGAGATGACTCCCCTTTTATTTAGGATTTCTCAAATATGTGTTCAAATAGATTAGGAGCTTGATTTTCGTCCTTTTCGACAAGAGTTTTGTATTCCTGTAGCTTTTCTTCAATTTCATCAAGAGTTTCCTCACCAAAGCATTTCTTGGTCCCTGGATTAATCTGCATTAATTTGCTCCAAAATTTTGAGCAAGATCTCCTCTTGATGCATAGAATTTTTTATAGGGTAATTCCTACTTCTGGTAACCATTTCCAAATCCTTGATATAAAATTCCATAAAGAAATAAAGGGAAGCCATTTCTTCCACCCATTTTCTTGATTTTTTTGCCTGAATAATTTTTGGTGAATAATTAACCTATTCCGTGTAGTATTCTTGGAAAATTTCAGGAAAAATAGTAATTGTTGGACCAAAATATATCCACCATTGAAACATCCAATTTGGTATATCTCGCTGGAATATTAATGATAGACTTTAAAAAACCATGAATGCTTCCTCTTGTAATTCTCATAGAGAAATGCTTTGTTGAATGCCTAGACATAATCTCAAAAATTAAATTTTATTGTATTTTTTTTACTTTGGGTGAATATGTTCTATTTTTACCCAAATGGATTAATTCCCCATTCGATAGCAGTGATAAATTGTTTAGTTACTGCTTTTGAATAATTAAGCACCTTACCATTATTCAAGTATGTATGAGTAATTTCAACACTTTGAGTGGCCTTAAGTATATACTCATAATATGTCCTTGGCTTATATGGCTCTATTGTGAATGGAGCAACATCCAGATATCTTCTCATTAGATACTACAAATCTTTTTTCTATCTTAATTTTTTGGATTCTTTTGAACCTTGCTTTATATTTAACTGGCTCATCCCACAATTCAAATTTATAAATAGGCCACTTTATCCCATCAATAAGGTAACTCTTCCCTTCTATTAATCTTCAACCCAAATGGCTGGGATTTTAGAGGAGATGTTTATTTCCTTAAAAATTCATTGCCAAACTTTTCAAAATTTCAAGATTTATATCCATTTTTATATATTCCCTTGATAGGAAGTCGGGAAGACTATTAGTCTTTCCTTTAATATGTTCAATATGAAATTAAATGGGGCTAAATGTGAAATTTAGCAATAGAACAATCTATTCTCACAGTAAATTCTTGATTTAGCAGGTCATCCTGAAATTCTAAGACACATTTAATAATATCGAGAACTTCTTTAGCTATAGTAGCATAATTCAGTTGGGTTGCCTTCCATTTCCCAAGATGAAATCCAACTAAATATTCTTGCTTATTTTCATCAATTTGCTTTAGTATTCCTCCAAATCCTAATCCAGATGCATATATTTCTATTATCTTTTTTTCAATTAAGATTGGCAAGCATTAAGCATGGTAATAATTTAACTTTTTTTTTATTAACTCAATTGTTGTAGTATGCTCCTTAGTCCATTCTAGTGAATTCTTTTTAAGTCTATCGTATAAATAAAGTTTCATCTTGAGCAAGATTTTTATAATATGGAGTTATATAATCTAAGCTACCTAAAAATCTTTGTACCGGAGTCTTATCAATAATTTTATCTGAAAATTTATCCGCAAATTTATACATCTCTTGACAGGAACAAATTCTCCTTTTTAAATATTATACACTAAGAATCTTATTTTAGTTTGGAAAATATTCATTTTTGGTTTTGATATTACTAAACATTTTGAATACTAAACTCTTAAATATTTTCAAATGCTTAAAATGATCTTCTAAACTATTAGAGAAATCTAAACTATTATCAATATAAACAATAATAAAGTTTGAGAACTGATTAAAAATATCATTCATAATATTCTGAAATTCTGAAGGTGCATGTTTCAGGCCAAAAGGTATGACATTCCATTCATAATGTTCAAATGGGACTGTGAATGCAATTTTGTACCAATCTGATTAATTTATTTGAATTTGTCAATATCTTGATTTTAAATCGAAGATTATTATTGTCTTATGTAATTTGTCTAAAAGATCATTTTCATTGGGAATTGAATTTCTGATCCATATTAATACTTCATTAAGATGTTTATAATTTATAACAAGCCAAGTCTTCCTCTTTCTTTTTCTGCATGCTTATTAACATAAAAACCAGTGCATGACCAAGGTGATTTAAAGGATCTAATTAATTTTGTCTATTAGATATTTAATTTCATTTTTATATAATTCTAAACATTCAGAGTTCATTTGATAAGGTCTTGCTTTAGTGGGGATATTTTTCTATGAAAAATCATTTTCATAAGGAGACCCACAATATAGGTTTTCCTATGCCAAATTTCATCTATTTCGAAGGTGGTATGTTTCACCAATATGTAGCACCTCCTTACTTTTTTTGTAATATTACTCTTAGCTTTTCATTCATTTTTCTTGGCTAAGTCTTTCTCTTTATTTATTTCTTTTCTTGATCTTCTTTTTTTATGCCTCTTTTCTCTATTTTCTGGAATTCTATATTTAGGATTTTTTGTTTATGGGATAATTTTTCTATCCCAAACTGAGCACAAAATTGTCCCAATTAACTTTTTTCTTTTAAATTTACTTTTAATTTGTTGGTTTAATCATATTTCATTACATAAATTTAACCCTTCTTGGATGCAGTTCCAATTAACTTCCCATATGCAGATTGATTATAATTAATTTGGGTTTCTCCTTTTCGAAGAGTATTTCTTACTCTTTCATCAAAAAGATGAGGGAGAACATCTATGAATTTAGATTTCCATTGAGTATCATTTGATTCTGTGAGTTCCATGACTCTACTAAGGAAGAAGTCTTTGTACCATTTAAATGAAGTTAGAGTTTTACATTTTAGATTCTATAATAAGACCTTGATGTTTTCACTATTATCTGACCATCTCCTCGTAAAATGTTCAACAATATTAATAGCTTATGCGTACACTGCTTTTTCTTCTGAGATATTATTATTTTTATTGTATTCAAAATTTCATCCTTGTCAGCTTGACTGAGATAATGATCCATGTTAACTGACACATAAATCCTACTATTATCATTTTAGCAATAGCCTTATCGGAATTATTATTTCCTTTACAAATAGTACTATTATTGTAAATTTGTATTTTTAAATCCATCAATGTTCCACTCATAAATTTATTTGCCATTACAACTATTTTGGTTAGTTATCTATTGTTCTTCATAGAGAACATCTTGAGGCGTCAGTGCGGGATAATAAAATTTTGTTTACATTGGCTTTCTAGCAAAATTTTCTGATTTATTTACTTCTTCTGAGAATTTTTCTTTTAAAATAAATAAACATATATTATTGCATATCAGGTGAGCGCTGGGTAGCAGTGGTGGTAGAGTTTAAACGGACGAGGGTTGTGCGGCTATGCCGATCACAAGGCAAACGACAACCACAGCTGAAATTCTAGGAGAAAGCGATGTGGTTTTTCATGGGGTGAGGGTAGCGCAACCACAACAGGGGTTAGGATTCTAGGGGGTCAGGTTCGCAGGGCAGGCGACAAGGAGAGAGAGGAATTTCAGGGGATAGGTAGGCAAAGACAAGGTGTCAAGGGTCTCGAGTTGCACAACCACGATGGAGAATGGGAATTCAGGGGCTGTACAACATTATGGTTTAGGAGTTCAAGGGACGGGGTTGGTAGCACAACCAATGGGATGCATTTTCAAAGGGTTGGAGGTGGCAGGGCTATAGGTGGGGTTGTGGTTGGGCGGGGTATTTGAGTATGGATTATATAATTTATTTATTTAAAATTAATTTTATTTTATATAATTTATATATTATATATATAGTATATATTTAAAAAATTATAAAATCTAGACCCTTTATCTTTCAAAAAATTAAAATCTAATGGATAAGAGCAATTGAGTAGATCCTACAAATTTATAAATCACCAAAATAGATCCAACGATTATTAAATAAGACATAATATGTATAAAATAATGGTATAACAGTCAATTGATATTATAAAATATAATATCACTAAACATGTTTAATGGAGAGGGTCAAGTGAGCAACATTTAAAAAAACATTGGGGGTTTTAGCCTATATTTTAGCGCAAAGGGATTTCGCCAAACTTTTAAAACACGGGGGCTCTTATGCAATTTAGCCTAATAAATAATAATAATAATAATAATCAATATAATAATAATAATAATAATAATAATAATAATAATAATAATAATAATATTGATGATGATGATGATGATGATTTTTCAGTTAATTGTTCACTTCCTCATAAACTGTTTAGTGTCTCAGATCTCATTCTATAATTCTTTATGAGGACCTATTTTTTGAAAAGAGAGCAATGTTGATATTCCCGAATCCGATCCTTGTTAGGAGGACCTTAATCGCATGTATGGTCTTCTTTGCAAGAGTTGAAAATTTTGTTATGTGGTTAATATACATACATATATGTGTGTGCGTGTGTGTGTGAATTTATTCTTTATTTGTTCTTTCTCACCTCTCTTTTTTTACTTGACATGAGTTTACATTCTTTACCTTGTTTCTTGTATTACTTTTGTCAGAGAATTGTTATCATTCAGCAATAACAAGTCTTCAATGCAAGGTATGTCCTCTAAGCCTTTATTGTAATTAGCTCAATGGATTGTCTTTTAAAACATGTGTCAACTTCTTGCTTTAACCTCTATGTTTGCACTTGCTAGTTTATAATCCCAATGAAGTGTTGGCGTTTTATTCCTCGGCAAAACTATGCTGCAATCTCATGAATTTCGTTAATCTCTGTACTTTATACACATGACGATTCATATGTAAAACCTGGTGACAACCTTGTCATTGTTATTTTCCTAGAGCATTCATTCCAAGTTTTGCATATGGATCTAACATTACATCTTGCTCCCAAGTGATATGTAGATTTGTAGCCTTTCCAGCTTTATAGCAGTTTTGTGCATTCAAGCCATTTCCTCTTTTGATTATCAGTTAATATGGTTTTCTGTAGATGTCATCCTGTTCTAACGTTAAAACAAGCACTTAAATAGAGACTGGGTTGTGTTGAACTATCCTAAAATATATATACATATATATATATATATATATATATATATATATATGACATTAATAATGGAGTTTCACAAAGCATACCTTCATTTTTGACGATGGTTAGAATACAACTATGGTAGTATTAAAAAGATATTTATATCCTATAGAATATAGTAATTGTCAAACTCTGTCTTGGCGACAATGTGTCTTGTAGGAAATCTTGAGACTCAAAAATGCAAATTTTTCGTAGTACTCTTTTTTTTAGAAAATATTTAATCAATTATGTTATTAATAACTTGTTTGGTTGGGGTAAAAATGAATGTATAAGAAAACTTAGAGTAATACGGGATGTATAAGGTAAAGTTTGTTATTTGATCGGGGAGAAGTAAAATTGGATGTTTATGAAACTCCTACAAACTTCAGTTTTGTTTTCGTTCAAAATTGAATGAACAAGTGAACCCTCCTCCTTTACTTTTTCAATTCATCTTATTGAACCAAATGAACCCTAAGCAAAGATATAACTAATCATACATCTGAACCAAGTAGCAATTATCTTACTAATTTGTTCAAAATTGCAATTATTCTTTTCTTTTAGATCATCTATTCTTGAGCAAGTGTGCTAGAATTTTGCTTAAAAAGAACTTGGTATTTACTTTGACAATCTCAAGTGGTTGATTTATTTTATTTTAAGAACAACTTTAATTTTACAACAAGAAAATCATTTCATATTGGGGTTCTTAGTATGCCTTTTTTTATAACTATATCTTATTTAACTTCTTATTGATTTTCTTTAACCATTCAATTTTAACCATTAAAAGAACTAAAACTATATTTAGAATAAAAACACTAATAAACTCAAAGCAAAAAAAAAAAAAAAAAAAGGAAAAAGATTAAGCCAAACTTTTAAAAATTATATAATTTTTCGAAATGCTAATTTTTTCTCCACATGACCTCATTCTTCATTCTTTCTTAAAACTTTTAATTATCTCTCTTGGAATCTCAACAACTTCCATTGTTGTCAATTATTTTCTTCATCTTTAGTCAATCCAATATTTTTCATATTCTCCATTTCTTTTTTGTTTTTCCTTGTGACATTTGATTACAACCTGTCATGGATTATGGTCTATTCAAGTTGAACTTAAGCTTGAGAATGTTGATTATTTTGAAAATTGAGTGCTCGAAATAGATCTCACTTTATCACCATTCTTTGTTTATCAATAATTAAATCCTACCAAAAGGCCTATTTATTTAAGTACAAAATTTTCATATTTTTGCATAATTTAATTTTGTATTTTGACCTTGTATAAAAAAAAAAATTGTTGATTTTATGATAAGTCATAAATTGATAACATAATAAATTTAATGTATTGAGTTTCTCCTCTAAATATTAAAGGAAAACTATAGTAATTACGAAATCATATTTGAAAAGTAAACGAGGTGAAAAACTAAAATTTATATCCATTCTAACATATATATAGTTATTTGACCCCCCCCCCCCAACTATGAAAATTTAAATAAAATATATTTTACTCCTAAAATAAATAAATTTGACTTATGTTTAACGATAATACTGTTACACTATCAATATATTCAAATAATAATTATGATTTATACAAAAGCTCTCCACTATTTAAGGAAAAAGAAAGATAATTCATCTGATCTACTTAATCCTTATAATTACTATATTCAAAAGTAAAAGAACTTAGTGGATTATCATTAGCTACAACTATATAATATTGGCTATTAATTGTTGTTTCGGACAAGTCCACAACATCAACTATAGCTAAAAACTAGGGCAAGTTTAATTTCTTTTTGCCATGGTTAAGACTATGGTAAATATTGGTCAATCTAAGACCATTAAAGTATTTATTTAAGAAATAATATAAAAACAAATTACCGCCTAACTTACATAAATCTATTATATATCTTTCACTTGTGTATTGATTGCTAAAATATGTATAGGTCACTAGCAAGTGCACTAGCTATCAAGTAGTATAATAAATATCGATTCCACGAGGATTTAAATGAAACAACTACCAAAACTATAACTAATGTATGATTATTTGGTCGATCGAAAATCAAGTAATAGATTATGACTACGGAATGCAATAATTAAGGGTGATGCATACGGCCCAAGAAGAAAAAGCCATGTCGAACCCACAAGACTACAACAAGAAGGAAACACCCAATCTCATGAAAGAGGCCCAACAAGAAAGCCCTCTAGCCATGCCAGATTCAAAGCCCAAATGCAAGGCACCCCCCACGTGGCGTTCACATAGACCAACCATGCTTGAGCACCTCCTACGTAGCACCTACGTGAGCTGACAAATCTGCCCTAGTAAAGGCTGGAGTACAGGGAGGAGCCCAACAACCTAAACTCCTTGAAGCAGAAGGACTCTTTGTCCGACAAGGAGTCCCCTCAGTGGATAATCCCTTTTCACATGAAAATAGGGATGCAACCACAACTAACTTAGGATAAAGATCAAATTAAAGCTCATCCTAACAACCACTAATCATTTTTATCGAGAATAAAGGTTGATGGAAGAGTCCCACTTCGAGGGGACATCCCCTATAAATACAAATCAAGTCCCCCAGGCGGGGACATCCTTCTACTTTCGAATTCTTCCTATCATCTTTCTATTTTTCTCTCAAACTGCTCTCTAAACTCGATTGCACTCACGGATTCGTTCATCATAATTTATGGGACTGAAGCCCCCATCCCCGCTGAGTTGGGGTGCTCTCTCATAGAATCTTGCACTTTTCTGAAGAGTGTAACACATAACTCTTGAAGGAAAATTTCGATCTCATCGAAAACCCGGGGGAAAAGCTTTCATTCGCATACAGAAATACAGAACACCATGATTAATGCACACAATAAGAGTGAAAACTCGAAGTTTCCAAGTTGGAGACTCAATCTTGCAAAGAGTAGATACCCTAAAACCAGTGGAAAAATTAGATCCTACTTGGGAAGGACCTTACAAAGTTACAGGAATAATTGGATGGGGGGCCTACGAATTAGAAGATCTAGAGGGATGCCCCCTACTACGTCCATGGATCATACACAATCTCAAGAAATATTATGTGTAATAAAAGGTTCCATTTCCATAGCATCCAGAAAGACACCCTCTCCTTATTATGAGTCCCTAGAGGGACGTCTCCTACAATATACTCATTCCTCATGAGGATGCCTTCTACATTTTACTAGTCCTCCAAAAGGACGCCCTCCTCACCACGTCACATCCCCCTACAAAGGTATGTCGTTTTTTTTTCTATTTTACCCCAGTTGCAAGCATCACAATAACACGAGGCAAATATCATCATAGGGAGTAAGCCTAGTAAAAACCATACAGGCATCCGCCAATCAAATGGGGCCCCGGGTTCCCGTCCAAAGCCCTCGAGCATCTCTTCATACCTATTACAAACATATGCATATACATTTCACACTATAATTAACCTTGCTTTCTCAAGATCATCATGCAGGAAACATTGCAATAGGATTACCCCAATCACAAGGGGCATCCCTCACCATATGCAAGTTACCAACTACGATATTAGGAGAAAAGAGAAATATCATAACAACAAAAGGTATCGCCATTTTCGCCACCTTTCTGATATTCATCAGACTTTTAACCCATCAACACGGCTGGCCCAATAACCCTCCAAGAAATTACGCCCTTCATCTGTATGAGGAAAATCCAGCGTGGCCTTCTTGACAGCCTTCTTGAGGCCTCCTCGTGGCAGCAATCTCCTTGCTCATGCGTTTCAGCTCCTTTTCCATCTGTTGACACTTGTTGTTGGCTTCCTTCTTAGTCTCCTTCAACTGGGCATTTTGCACCCCCAAGCGCTCTACTTTGTCTTCCAGTTTCCGCCTTTGAGCATCCCTCTAGGGTATGGAGGAGGTCTCCTTGGATCAGGAGAAGAGGTCGTCGCAAGCAGAAACTGCCTAGGGACAGAAATCAAAGGACAAGGCGATTATTAAGACAAATTCATCTTATAACAATTATTAAAATACAGAGATTACCTTCATCATATATAAAGAGACAAATTTCTCGAGGTCCTCCCTCGGCCAATGAGCAATAAGCGCCAAGGAAAGGCCCTCCTCCTTTTCTTGATCGAAGACTTGAGGGGAGTATAGACTATCTGAGAATGAACGAGAAGGCGTAGAGGGAACGCTCCTCTCTCCTTTCGAAGAATGAAGAGGAACTCGATTTGACGGTGGCCTAGAGGACCTTGTAGGAGGGGTATCCAGCGAACTTGCCCTTGTCCTCTTGGCGGGACCTCCTGGAGTGATTCCCAACAACGAAGAGGTCGGCCTCTTTCCCTTTGAATCACTTGAAGCCAGCGTTCCCCTAGGCGATCGAGAAAGAGGAGCCCCTCACATGATCTCCAGTTGCATAATCACACAAATATTTGCTGAACATATGTCCCCAAAGGTTCCACCCTGGGACTCAAGCTGAAATGTCCTAACAGCCTTTCATCAATCAAAGAACGACAATCATATGGTTTTTCATTCAAGATCAAGAAAGAAGGCAAGGAGGCAGTCCTCTCCCCAACAGTCAAATAGGGGGAGGGGGGCTCCTCAATCCAGCGGTCAGGGAAGCCCCAAGATCAGGAGGACAACACGAAGCAGGCAAAAAAGATACCCAAGGCGCGGGGTGAAGAGGAAGACCCGGCTCAGCACGCTTTAAACGAAAACACTGGGCCAATATATTAGCAGAAATTGGATGCTCATTAAAATGAAAGATCATGAAGAAACTAGCCATTATCATAAAAGAATTCAGAATTAGCTGCTTCAAAGGCACCTGAAAGAAACGAGCTACATCAGAGTAGAAGGAAGGGATGGGGAAACGCAAACCCGCTCGCAATTGGCAGCAAAAGAGGACAAATAATTATTCGGGGGAATATAGAGACGACCTAAAGGACCGGGAGTATAAATAATCATAGAATTAGGGATGTAGAACTCCCTCCTCAGTTGATCAATGGCGGGGGTTTTCAAATTGGAGGACCCCCAATCCACCCTAGAACGGGGTGACCCCATCATCTCATCCATCACCTCGTCCTCCTCATCTAGCAAACGACCAAAAGCAGCCGCCGCTTGCTGTCGACTCCTCCTTCGACCACTCAAAGGACCGGTAGAATGAAGGTCCGTTCTTTTTTAAGTTGCTTCAGAGAGATTCTCATCGGGATAACTCTCTCCCACAAAATGGACAGACTCGTCTGAAGAAGCCATAAGTAAAAAGAAACAAGAAAGAGAGAGCTTCAAAGAACGAAATAGAAGGAGTACTTACAAAATCTTAAAAGACGGAGTGTTGGCTCTTCAAAAGGAATAGAGAAGAAGAAGAAGAGAGAATGTCATCATTGCTTTGGAAGTTAAACCCATGTTCGCCCAAAGAATACCCACGATTGGAAAGTTACCAAACCACAACCGCTTGTGGAGATGGGCAGTTATCAAAACATTTCCCCCTCCCTAACCTAAGCCATGATGACAACTAGCTCTAGCCGTGATTTCCTTGCAGGTAGGCATCAGAGCACGACACCCTATGAAGGCAAAAAGCGGAAAAAGGAGCAAATATGAAAATAGACAAGGAGGCCTCGTACCGCAAATGTAGACAATATCCCCCTACTCCAATCTAAAGAGGACTCCTACTCTAAGAAGGAGTTGAGAATCCCCTCCTTAGGTGGGGGGGACTGAATGATGCATCGGCCCAAGAAGGCCTATGCCGAACCCACAAGATTACAACAATAAGGAAACATCCAACCTCATGAAAGAGGCCCAACAAGAAAGCTCTCTAGCCCATGATAGATTCAAGGCCTAAATACAAGGCACCCCCGACGTGGCATCCACATAGACCAACCATGCCTGAGCACCTCCTAAGTGGCACCTATATGAGCTGACAAATCTGCCCTAGTAAAGGCTGGAGTACAGGGAGGAGCCCCAACAACCTGAACTCTTTGAAGCAGAAGGACTCCTTGTCCGACAAGGAGTCCCCTCGGTGGAGAATCCCTTTTCACATGAAAATATGGATGCAACCACAACTAACTTAGGATAAAGATCAAATTAAAGCTCATCCTAACAACTACTATCTTTTTTTATCGAGAATAAAGGCTGATGGAAGAGTCCTACTTCGGGGGGACATCCCCCTACAAATACAGGTCAAGTCCCCCAAGCGGGGGATATACTTTGGAATTCTTGCTATAATCTTACTATTTTTCTCTCTAGATTACTCTCTAAACCCGATTGCACTCACGGATTCGCTCATCATAATTTATTTCATCAATTTTAACTTATTTTCTATGATTAATCTCTCTTAAATTGATACTAACTTGGGCGTTGGAGTGCTAATAATTTGTTTTGCAGGTTCCGTTCCTCAAGTTATTTCTTCGTGTTGGCCCAGATCAAACATCCAAGTCTAGGACCGTTGGACCCGTGCTAAAATCCACGCATCAAAGGGAAATAATGCAAACAAATTGTTGGAGAAGATTTAGGAACAGGGAAGATACTAAGGCTATAGGTCCACCTAATTGATTCAATGAATATGAAATTTAACATATTAATTTAAAGAGCAAGTGTTTTCATATACTGAGGCTCTTCCCAAATAATTCGATATATTCTCTCGAGCTACACCAAACCTATTATTATAAAAAAAATAGTGGACTTCTCCAATATAAAACTAGTACACAATAATGCATTAAGATCTGTGAAAAACCTATGCAACAAGATGAATCATGTCTATGTGTGTCAACATATCATTCAATTCACACTACAAATTACCCTATCCGCTATATTGAATTCCCTTCCAGTTCATCAACATAATTAATTCAATTTAAGATATGGCCAGACTTTCAAATCATAAAAACAAGCACAAATAATTTGCAAACACATGAAAACAAAGCAGTAGATTAATATGATAAAAATACTTAGAAAATTATCTCAATTAGGCTTCCCAAAAGCCTTAGCAAAAATTTAATTAGTTCATCCTATGTATATCGAATACAAAAGAGAAAAATATAGAAGAACTCATGGAGTCGAAAGTTGAGTGTGAATGCTCTGTCACTCCGGCGTCGGATCTCACTCCTCCACTCGTCTTCTCCTTCGTGTTTCATGTTTTCCCAGCCAAAAAGTTTCTTCTCTTGTCTCCTTTCTTATTTTTATGCTAGTTCCTCAATATGGTTGGAGGGATAAGGAATCTACCTTTAATTAACCCTCTTTTCTTTCTTTTTAGTTCAATTCTTACTAGGCTTCTCAAAAATATTTTACGGGGAAATAAACTAGCTCCACAACAAGTTTCATATTGGCACTCAACTTAGAAATCTTCAATTTTCGCTTACTGCATGTCTGATAGCCGTGGGCATCGGTAAAAGTAACACCAGTTTCCGTCTTGCGAACTTCTGATAACCAATGTGTTACGGGTTATTTTGGCACTACTAGAATATTTCAATTTTCCACATTTTATTAGTTCTTTTCTTGCAATTCTCATTTCTTCCACAAAAGCACCTAAAATGTCACAAATATACCCAAGAACAAACATCGTCACAAGAATATATGAATATCAATAGAAAAATACATCATATAATTGGCCCTAATCATGGAATACTTAATACTAATGTATTATCTATAAATAATTTTTTAAGGACTAGTATTAACTTCAAACTTATAATATTAGTCCATAATATATTGGATTTGGGCTATTGCTTTTAAAAAATTATTGAAATTTTTCTTTTAAATTTTATATTAATCTATGTCTATGGTACACTATTAAATAGTAATTTAAAATTTATTTTTCATATATGATTTATTTTAAAATATAAAACAAATAAAAAAATGCGAAGCTTATTTTATTTATTTCATTTATTTGTAATTGCATAAGATTTCAAATTTGTAATTTTCTATTGTAGTTTAATATATTTTTAAGTAATTAATCAGTTAGCTACTTTATTTATACAAAAAATCGATTTATTTGACTCTCAAAAGACCCTGATCAAATTAATTATGACTACATAAATGTTGTAAAATAAAATAAAATAAAAAATTAATAAGTATCACTGAAAAGTTGTGGTTTACTGAAATTTTAACATGTGCCAAATAGGTTATTCCTATATCTTTATTAATAACTTATTGAATGACTTAGTTAATAACTAATTTTGTAATACTTGTTACAATTTTATTATAACTGTATCAATAAAACTATAATGTGTCTATAAAATTATAATAGACCTATTGAATGATTCATAGTTTATAAATGGCACAGACAATATTTATTTATGGTTGCGTGTCCATTTTTTCTTCATTTTTTTTAATATTTTTGGAAAACAAGTATATGTGGTGATGATTTAGAAGTAAAAATTTCAATTGTATATTGTTGAAAATATTGAATTTTGTATACTGACAATTTGTTCATATTATAATATCATAAATGAATAAAAATTCATATGACAAGTAGTAGTCACACTCCAAATGTTCAAATTACCTTTTACCGTCTTACAACAAATATCTTTAATTTTTAGAATAAGTGATCCAATTTATTTATTTTTATTTGTCTTTTAACATGTTTTACTTTTAAATGTTTGATTTATATGAAAATTTTGTCTTCTAACTACTTATCATCTATATATGTGCTTGGAAACTTTGCTGTAAATTTTATAAACTAATCGTCGTTTGTAAGTAAAAATGATATTTTCTTTTTTATATAGTATATAGATTGATAGATAAATATATAATATAAATATAGATATATAGATACAGAGTATAGATAGATATAAAATATAAATATACAAAAGATATAAATTTATTATTTATTTATTTATAAGAATAAAAAGAAAATGGGTTCATTATGAAAATGCAAAAATACAAATTTGACAATTACATCCACTCTCTCTCTCTCTCTCTCTCTCTCTCAAGCAGCGTGTGTCTTCCCACCATTTTCCTCAAACCCACCGTATATGTTCCTCTCTCAAGATTTCTTGAAGTAGTTTATGGGGGTTTCACTTGTTGGTTCCGGCGACGAGATAGTGGCCGTGGGGCGGTAGCGCGTGCCTTCGTCGAAGTTCTTTACGATAATCGCCTTGTGCGCGAATTGACCATGGAGGAGTATAATCGCCTTGTTTGGCTTCAAGAACTTCACCATTTTCCACGACTCTACGTTTGGTATTCGCCTCAACCCTAGATTCTATTTTTCTTATATTTTTTCTCTGTTGGATTCAGTTTGCTATTTTTTTTTTTTAAATATTTGAACCCTAGTTTCCCATTCTCTTCTTTGTACCCTCTGTCCATCGTTAACTTCTTCTCTTATCTAAATTAGGGTGCAAACTCTAACTTAAGCTTGCATTTTATAATATATGCCTCTCATTTGAACCTAAAATATGCAGAAGAAATTTATATCAAAACATAGCTCTTTCCCAACATTTCGACCATAACTTTTCCAAATGGATGTTCTTCGAAGTTAATTACTGTACAAGATAAATCTTTAATAAATAACACCATCAACAAAAGCATACTCGCACTTTTAATAAATAATACCATTAAAAAAAGCATACACGATTCTGTGGATAATTTAATTTTGTACGGTTATACATTTACAAATATTAATAAATTAAAACTCATTTTAGCCACTCAATTGGTGTGGATAATTTATTTTTTTTACAGTAATACATTTATTCAAAAAATATTAATAAACAAAAAATAACCGTTCAATATTCTATCGACCAGAAGCTATATGCAGGAATAGAACACTAATAAATTGTACTAGAACCTTAATAAATAATACAAGCAACGAGAAGCATGTAAATAAGCATGTAAAAAATTCAATTTGATATAGTGGTACAAATTTCGAACTCATGTTAAATCTATCAAATAATCAAATATATAATTTAACCAAACTATTTAAATTAGGATGAAAATTCTAACTTAAGCTTGCCTTTTATAATATATGCCTCTTATGTGAACCTAAAACATGCGGAAAAAAAATTATATCAAAATATAGCTCTTTCCCAACATTTCTTACAATAACTTTTCCAAACGGATGTTCTTCGAAGTTAATTACTGTACAAGATAAATCTTTAATAAATATCACCATCAACAAAAGCTTACTCGATTTTTTTATAAATAAGACCATCAACAAAAGCATACTCGATTCTGTGGATAATTTAATTTTGTACTGTTATACATTTACAAATATTAATAAATTAAAAGTCTTTTTTAGCCACTCAATTGGTGTGGATAATTTAATTTTGTACAGTAATACATTTATTCAAAAAATATTAATAAACAAAAAATAGCCGTTCAATATTCTAACCACCAGAAGTTATATGCAAGAATAGAACACTAATAAATAGTACAAGAACCTTAATAAATAATACTAGCAATGAGAAGCATGTAAATAAGCATGTAAATAATTCAATTTGATATAGTGGTACAAATTTCGAATTCATGTTAAATCTATCAAATAATCAAATATATAATTTAACCAAACTATTTAAATTAGGATGCAAACTCTTACTTTAGCTTGCATTTTATAATATATGCCTCTAATGTGAACCTAAAACATGCGGAAAAAATTTATATCAAAACATAGCCTTTCCCAACATTTCTTACCATTACTTTTCCAAACGGATGTTCTTTGAAGTTAATTACTGTACAAGATAAATGTTTAATAAATAACACCATCAACAAAAGCATACTCTCACTTTTAATAAATAATACCATTAACAAAAGCTTACTCAATTCTATGTATAATTTAATTTTGTACGGTTATACATTTACATATATTGATAAATTAAAAGTCATTTTAGCCACTCAATTGGTGTGGATAATTTAATTTTGTACAGTAATACATTTATTCAAAAAATATTAATAAATAAAAAATAGCCACTCAATATTGTAACCACAAGAAGCTATATGCAGGAATAGAACACTAATAAATAGTACTAGAACCTTAATAAATAATACTAGCATCGAGAAGCATGTAAATAAGCATGTAAACAATTCAATTTGATATAGTGGTACAAATTTCGAATTCATGTTAAATCTATTAAATAATCAAATATATAATTAAATCAAACCATTTAAATTAGGGTGCAAACTCTAACTTAAGCTTGCATTTTATAATATATGCCTCTCATTTGAACCTAAAACATGCGGAAAAAATTTATATCAAAACATGGCTCTTTCCCAACATTTCTTACAATAACTTTTCCAAACGGATGTTGTTTGAAGTTAATTACTGTGCATGATAAATCTTTAATAAATAACACCATCAACAAAAGCATACTCAATTTTTTTAATAAATAACGCCATCAACAAAAGCAGACACGATTATGTGGATAATTTAATTTGTACAGTTATACATTTACAAATATTAATAAATTAAAAGTCATTTTAGCCACTCAGTTGGTGTGGATAATTTAATTTTTTACAGTAATACATTTATTCAAAAAATATTAATAAACAAAAAGCCGTTCAATATTCTAACAACCAGAAGCTATATGCAGGAATAGCACACTAATAAATAGTACTAGAACCTTAATAAATAATACTAGCAACAAGAAGCATGTAATTAAGCATGTTAATAATTCAATTTGGTATAGTGGTACAAATTTCTAATTCATGTTAAATCTATCAAATAATCAAATATATAATTTAACCAAACTATTTAAATTAGGGTGCAAACTCTAACTTAAGCTGCATTTTATAATATATGCCTTTCATGTGAACCTAAAACATGCGGAAAAAATTTATATCAAAACATAGCTCTTTCCCAACATTTCTTACAATAACTTTAACAAACGGATGTTGTTTGAAGTTAATTACTGTGCATGATAAATCTTTAATAAATAACACCATCAACAAAAGCATACTCGATTTTTTAATAAATAACGCCATCAACAAAAGCATACACGATTCTGTGGATAATTTAATTTTGTACAGTTATACATTTACAAATATTAATAAATTAAAAGTCATTTTAGCCACTCAGTTGGTGTGGATAATTTAATTTTTTACAGTAATACATTTATTCAAAAATATTAATAAACAAAAAATAGCCGTTCAATATTCTAACAACCAGAAGCTATATGCAGGAATAGTACACTAATAAATAGTACTAGAACCTTAATAAATAATACTAACAAGAAGCGTGTAAATAAGCATGTAAATAATTCAATTTGGTATAGTGGTACAAATTTCTAATTCATGTTAAATCTATCAAATAATCAAATATAATTTAACGAAACTATTTAAATTAGGGTGCAAACTCTAACTTAAGCTTGCATTTTATAATATATGTCTCTCATATGAACCTAAAACATGCGGAAAAAATTTATATCAAAACATAGCTCTTTCCCAACATTTCTTACAATAACTTTTGCAAACGGATGTTATTTGAAGTTAATTACTATACAAGATAAATCTTCAATAAATAACCCATCAACAAAAGCATACTCAATTTTTTAATAAATAACACCATCAACAAAAGCTTACACGTTTTTGTGGATAATTTAATTTTGTACGGTTATACATTTACAAATAATAAATTAAAAGTCATTTTAGCCACTTGATTGGTGTGGATAATTTAATTTTTTATAGTAATATATTTATTCAAAAAAATATTAATAAATAGAAATAGCCACTCAATATTCTAACCCCCAGAAGCTATGTGCAGGAATAGAACACTAATAAATAGTACTAGAACATTAATAAATAGTACTAGCAACGAGAAGCATGTTAATAAGCATGCAAATAATTCAATTTGATATAGTGGTACAAATTTCGAATTCTTGTTAAATCTATCAAATAATCAAATATATAATTTAATCAAACTATTTAAATTAGGGTGCAAACTCTAGCTTATGCTTCCACTTATGTGAACATAAAACATGCGGAAAAAACTTATATCAAAACATAGCTCTTTCCCGACATTTCTTACCATAACTTTTCCAAACGGATCTTCTTTGAAGTTAATTACTGTACAAGATAAATCTTTAATAAATAACACCATCACCAAAAGCATACTCGCACTTTTAATAAATAATACCATTAACAAAAGCATACACGATTCTGTGGATAATTTAATTTTTTACGGTTATACATTTACATATATTAATAAATTAAAAGTCATTTTAGCAACTCAATTGGTCTGGATAATTTAATTTTGTACAGTAATACATTTTTTTAAAAAATATTAATAAATAAAAAATAGCTACTCAATATTCTAACCACCAGAAGCTATATGCAGGAATATAACACTAATAAATAATACCAGAACCTTAATAAATAATACTAGCAACGAGAAGCATGTAAATAAGCATGTAAGCAATTCAATTTGATATAGTGGTACAAATTTCGAATTCATGTTAAATCTATCAAATAATCAAATATATAATTAACCAAACTATTTAAATTAGGGTGCAAAATCTAACTTAAGCTTGCTTTTTATAATATATGCATCTCATGTGAACCTAAAACACGCGGAAAAAATTTATATCAAAACATAGCTCTTTCCCAACATTTCTTACAATAAGCTTTCGAAATGGATGTTCTTTGAAGTTAATTACTGTGCAAGATAAATATTTAATAAATAACACCATCAACAAAAGCATACTCGATATCTTAATAAATAACACCATCAACAAAAGCATACACGATTCTGTGGATAATTTAATTTTGTACAGTTATACATTTAGAAATATTAATAAATTAAAAGTCATTTTAGTCATTCAATTGGTGTGGATAATTTATTTTTTACAGTAATACATTTATTCAAAAAATATTAATAAAAAAAAATAACCGTTCAATATTCTATCGACCAGAAGCTATATGCAGGAATAGAACTAATAAATTGTACTAGAACCTTAATAAATAATACAAGCAACGAGAAGCATGTAAATAAGCATGTAAAAATTCAATTTGATATAGTGGTACAAATTTCGAACTCATGTTAAATCTATCAAATAATCAAATATAATTTAACCAAACTATTTAAATTAGGATGAAAATTCTAACTTAAGCTTGCCTTTTATAATATATGCCTCTTATGTGAACCTAAAACATGCGGAAAAAAAATTATATCAAAATATAGCTCTTTCCCAACATTTCTTACAATAACTTTTCCAAACGGATGTTCTTCGAAGTTAATTACTGTACAAGATAAATCTTTAATAAATATCACCATCAACAAAAGCTTACTCGATTTTTTATAAATAAGACCATCAACAAAAGCATACTCGATTCTGTGGATAATTTAATTTTGTTCTGTTATACATTTACAAATATTAATAAATTAAAAGTCTTTTAGCCACTCAATTGGTGTGGATAATTTAATTTTGTACAGTAATACATTTATTCAAAAAATATTAATAAACAAAAAATAGCCGTTCAATATTCTAACCACCAGAAGTTATATGCAAGAATAGAACACTAATAAATAGTACAAGAACCTTAATAAATAATACTAGCAATGAGAAGCATGTAAATAAGCATGTAAATAATTCAATTTGATATAGTGGTACAAATTTCGAATTCATGTTAAATCTATCAAATAATCAAATATATAATTTAACCAAACTATTTAAATTAGGATGCAAACTCTTACTTTAGCTTGCATTTTATAATATATGCCTCTAATGTGAACCTAAAACATGCGGAAAAAATTTATATCAAAACATAGCCCTTTCCCAACATTTCTTACCATTACTTTTCCAAACGGATGTTCTTTGAAGTTAATTACTGTACAAGATAAATGTTTAATAAATAACACCATCAACAAAAGCATACTCTCACTTTTAATAAATAATACCATTAACAAAAGCTTACTACGGTTTATACATTTACATATATTGATAAATTAAAAGTCATTTTAGCCACTCAATTGGTGTGGATAATTTAATTTTGTACAGTAATACATTTATTCAAAAAATATTAATAAATAAAAAAATAGCCACTCAATATTGTAACCACCAGAAGCTATATGCAGGAATAGAACACTAATAAATAGTACTAGAACCTTAATAAATAATACTAGCATCGAGAAGCATGTAAATAAGCATGTAAACAATTCAATTTGATATAGAGGTACAAATTTCGAATTCATGTTAAATCTATTAAATAATCAAATATATAATTAAATCAAACCATTTAAATTAGGGTGCAAACTCTAACTTAAGCTTGCATTTTAATATATATGCCTCTCATTTGAACCTAAAACATGCGGAAAAAATTTATATCAAAACATGGCTCTTTCCCAACATTTCTTACAATAACTTTTGCAAACGGATGTTCTTTGAAGTTAATTACTGTACAAGATAAATCTTCAATAAATAACACCATCAACAAAAGCATACTCAATTTTTTAATAAATAACACCATCAACAAAAGCATACTCGATTCTATGGATAATTTAATTTTGTACGGTTATATGTTGACAAATATTAATAAATTAAAAGTCATTTTAGCCACTCAATTGGTGTGAATAATTTAATTTTGTACAGTAATACATTTATTCAAAAAATATTATTAAATAAAAATCGCCACTCAATATTCTAACCATCGGAAGCTATATGCCGGAATAGAACACTAATAAATAGTACTAGAACCTTAAAAAATAATACTAGCAACGAGAAGGATGTAAATAAGCATGTAAAGAATTCAATTTGATATAGTGGTACAAATTTCGAATTCATGTTAAATCTATCAAATAATCAAATATGATTTAACCAAACTATTTAAATTAGGATGCAAACTCTAACTTAAGCTTGCATTTTATAATATATGCCTCTCATGTGAACCTAAAACATGCGGAAAAATTTATATCAAAACATAGCTCTTTCCCAACATTTCTTACAATAAGCTTTCCAAACGGATGTTCTTTGAAGTTAATTACTGTGCAAGTTAAATATTTAATAAATAACACCATCAACAAAAGCATACTCGATATCTTAATAAATAACACCATCAACAAAAGCATACACGATTCTGTGGATAATTTAATTTTGTACAGTTATACATTTACAAATATTAATAAATTAAAAGTCATCTTAGCCATTCAATTGGTGTGGATAATTTATTTTTTTACAGTAATACATTTATTCAAAAAATATTAATAAACAAAAAATAACCGTTCATTATTCTATCGACCAGAAGCTATATGCAGGAATAGAACACTAATAAATTGTACTAGAACCGTATTAAATAATACAAGCAACAAGAAGCATGTAAATAAGCATGCAATTTGATATAGTGGTACAAATTTCGAACTCATGTTAAATCTATCAAATAATCAAATATATAATTTAACGAAACTATTTAAATTAGGATGAAAACTCTAACTTAAGCTTGCCTTTTATAATATATGCCTCTTATGTGAACCTAAAACATGCGGAAAAAAAATTATATCAAAATATAGCTCTTTCCCAACATTTCTTATAACTTTTCCAAACGGATGTTCTTTGAAGTTAATTAGTGTACAAGATAAATATTTAATAAATATCACCATCAACAAATGCTTACTCGATTTTTTATAAATAAGACCATCAACAAAAGCATACTCGATTCTGTGGATAATTTAATTTTGTACTATTATACATTTACAAATATTAATAAATTAAAAGTCTTTTTAGCCACTCAATTGGTGTGGATAATTTAATTTTGTACAGTAATACATTTATTCAAAAAATATTAATAAACAAAAAATAGCCGTTCAATATTCTAACCACCAGAAGTTATATGCAGGAATAGAACACTAATAAATAGTACAAGAACCTTAATAAATAATACTAGCAATGAGAAGCATGTAAATAAGCATGTAAATAATTCAATTTGATACAGTGGTACAAATTTCGAATTCATGTTAAATCTATCAAATAATCAAATATATAATTTAACCAAACTATTTAAATTAGGATGCAAACTCTTACTTAAGCTTGCATTTTATAATATATGCCTCTAATGTGAACCTAAAACATGCGGAAAAAATTTATATAAAAACATAGCTCTTTCCCAACATTTCTTACCATTACTTTTCCAAACGGATGTTCTTTGAAGTTAATTACTATACAAGATAAATCTTTAATAAATAACACCATCAACAAAAGCATACTCTCACTTTTAATAAATAATACCATTAACAAAAGCTTACTCAATTCTATGTATAATTTAATTTTGTATGGTTATTCATTTACATATATTGATAAACTAAAAGTCATTTTAGCCACTCAATTGGTGTGAATAATTTAATTTTGTACAGTAATACATTTATTCAAAAAATATTAATAAATAAAAATCGCCACTCAATATTCTAACCACCGGAAGCAATATGCAGGAATAGAACACTAATAAATAGTACTAGAACCTTAAAAAACAATACTAGCAACGAGAAGCATGTAAATAAGCATGTAAAGAATTCAATTTGATATAGTGGTACAAATTTCGAATTCATGTTAAATCTATCAAATAATCAAATATATAATTTAATCAAACTATTTAAATTAGGGTGCAAACTCTAGCTTATGCTTCCACTTATGTGAACATAAAACATGCGGAAAAAATTATATCAAAACATAGCTCTTTCCCAACATTTCTTACCATAACTTTTCCAAACGGATGTTCTTTGAAGTTAATTACTGTACAAGATAAATCTTTAATAAATAACACCATCACCAAAAGCATACTCGCACTTTTAATAAATAATACCATTAACAAAAGCATACACGATTCTGTGGATAATTTAATTTTTACGGTTATACATTTACATATATTAATAAATTAAAAGTCATTTTAGCAACTCAATTGGTCTGGATAATTTAATTTTGTACAGTAATACATTTTTTCAAAAAATATTAATAAATAAAAAATAGCTACTCAATATTCTAACCACCAGAAGCTATATGCAGGAATATAACACTAATAAATAATACCAGAACCTTAATAAATAGTACTAGCAACGAGAAGCATGTAAATAAGCATGTAAGCAATTCAATTTGATATAGTGGTACAAATTTCGAATTCATGTTAAATCTATCAAATAATCAAATATAATTTAACCAAACTATTTAAATTAGGGTGCAAAATCTAACTTAAGCTTGCTTTTTATAATATATGCATCTCATGTGAACCTAAAACATGCGGAAAAAATTTATATCAAAACATAGCTCTTTCCCAACATTTCTTACAATAAGCTTTCGAAATGGATGTTCTTTGAAGTTAATTACTGTGCAAGATAAATATTTAATAAATAACACCATCAACAAAAGCATACTCGATATCTTAATAAATAACACCATCAACAAAAGCATACACGATTCTGTGGATAATTTAATTTTGTACAGTTATACATTTAGAAATATTAATAAATTAAAAGTCATTTTAGCCATTCAATTGGTGTGGATAATTTATTTTTTTACAGTAATACATTTATTCAAAAAATATTAATAAACAAAAAATAACCGTTCAATATTCTATCGACCAGAAGCTATATGCAGGAATAGAACACTAATAAATTGTACTAGAACCTTAATAAATAATACAAGCAACGAGAAGCATGTAAATAAGCATGTAAAAAATTCAATTTGATATAGTGGTACAAATTTCGAACTCATGTTAAATCTATCAAATAATCAAATATATAATTTAACCAAACTATTTAAATTAGGATGAAAATTCTAACTTAAGCTTGCCTTTTATAATATATGCCTCTTATGTGAACCTAAAACATGCGGAAAAAAAATTATATCAAAATATAGCTCTTTCCCAACATTTCTTACAATAACTTTTCCAAACGGATGTTCTTCGAAGTTAATTACTGTACAAGATAAATCTTTAATAAATATCACCATCAACAAAAGCTTACTCGATTTTTTTATAAATAAGACCATCAACAAAAGCATACTCGATTCTGTGGATAATTTAATTTTGTACTGTTATACATTTACAAATATTAATAAATTAAAAGTCTTTTTAGCCACTCAATTGGTGTGGATAATTTAATTTTGTACAGTAATACATTTATTCAAAAAATATTAATAAACAAAAAATAGCCGTTCAATATTCTAACCACCAGAAGTTATATGCAAGAATAGAACACTAATAAATAGTACAAGAACCTTAATAAATAATACTAGCAATGAGAAGCATGTAAATAAGCATGTAAATAATTCAATTTGATATAGTGGTACAAATTTCGAATTCATGTTAAATCTATCAAATAATCAAATATATAATTTAACCAAACTATTTAAATTAGGATGCAAACTCTTACTTTAGCTTGCATTTTATAATATATGCCTCTAATGTGAACCTAAAACATGCGGAAAAAATTTATATCAAAACATAGCCTTTCCAACATTTCTTACCATTACTTTTCCAAACGGATGTTCTTTGAAGTTAATTACTGTACAAGATAAATGTTTAATAAATAACACCATCAACAAAAGCATACTCTCACTTTTAATAAATAATACCATTAACAAAAGCTTACTCAATTCTATGTATAATTTAATTTTGTACGGTTATACATTTACATATATTGATAAATTAAAAGTCATTTTAGCCACTCAATTGGTGTGGATAATTTAATTTTGTACAGTAATACATTTATTCAAAAAATATTAATAAATAAAAAATAGCCACTCAATATTGTAACCACCAGAAGCTATATGCAGGAATAGAACACTAATAAATAGTACTAGAACCTTAATAAATAATACTAGCATCGAGAAGCATGTAAATAAGCATGTAAACAATTCAATTTGATATAGTGGTACAAATTTCGAATTCATGTTAAATCTATTAAATAATCAAATATATAATTAAATCAAACCATTTAAATTAGGGTGCAAACTCTAACTTAAGCTTGCATTTTATAATATATGCCTCTAATTTGAACCTAAAACATGCGGAAAAATTTATATCAAAACATGGCTCTTTCCCAACATTTCTTACAATAACTTTTGCAAACGGATGTTCTTTGAAGTTAATTACTGTACAAGATAAATCTTCAATAAATAACACCATCAACAAAAGCATACTCAATTTTTTAATAAATAACACCATCAACAAAAGCATACTCGATTCTATGGATAATTTAATTTTGTACGTTTATATGTTGACAAATATTAAAAATTAAAAGTCATTTTAGCCACTCCACTCAATTGGTGTGAATAATTTAATTTTGTACAGTAATACATTTATTCAAAAATATTATTAAATAAAAATCGCCACTCAATATTCTAACCATCGGAAGCTATATGCAGGAATAGAACACTAATAAATAGTACTAGAACCTTAAAAAATAATACTAACAACGAGAAGGATGTAAATAAGCATGTAAAGAATTCAATTTGATATAGTGGTACAATTTCGAATTCATGTTAAATCTATCAAATAATCAAATATATGATTTAACCAAACTATTTAAATTAGGATGCAAACTCTAACTTAAGCTTGCATTTTATAATATATGCCTCTCATGTGAACCTAAAACATGCGGAAAAATTTATATCAAAACATAGCTCTTTCCCAACATTTCTTACAATAAGCTTTCCAAACGGATGTTCTTTGAAGTTAATTACTGTGCAAGTTAAATATTTAATAAATAACACCATCAACAAAAGCATACTCGATATCTTAATAAATAACACCATCAACAAAAGCATACACGATTCTGTGGATAATTTAATTTTGTACAGTTATACATTTACAAATATTAATAAATTAAAAGTCATCTTAGCCATTCAATTGGTGTGGATAATTTAAAGTTAGAGTTTGCACCCTAATTTAAATGGTTTGGTTAAATTATATATTTTATTATTTGGTAGATTTAACATGAATTCGAAATTTGTACCACTATATCAAATTGAATTGTTTACATGCTTATTTACATGCTTCTCGTCGCTAGTATTATTTATTAAGGTTCTACTACTATTTATTAGGTTCTATTCCTGCATATAGCTTCTGGTGGTTAGAATATTGAGTGGCTATTTTTTATTTATTAATATTTTTGAAATAAATATATTACTGTACAAAATTAAATTATCCACACCAATTGAGTGGCTAAGACTTTTAATTTATTAATATATGTAAATGTATAACCGTACAAAATTAATTTATATACAGAATTGAGTAAGCTTTTGTTAATGGTATTATTTATTAAAAGTGTGAGTATGCTTTTGTTGATGGTGTTATTTATTAAAGATTTATCTTGTACAGTAATTAACTTCAAAGAACATCCGTTTGGAAAAGTTATGGTAAGAAATGTTGGGAATGAGCTATGTTTTGATATAAATTCTTTCCGCATGTTTTGGGTTCACATGAGAGTTATGTATTTTAAAATGCAAGCTTAAGTTAGAGTTTGCATCCTAAGTTAAATAGTTTGGTTAAATTATATATTTGATTATTTGATAGATTTAACATGAATTCGAAATTTGTACCTCTATGTCAAATTGAATTATTTAAATGCTTATTTACATGCATCTCGTTGCTAGTATTAGGTTCTTTCTATTCCTGCGTATAACTTCTGGTGGTTAGAATATTGAACGATAATTTTTTGTTTATCAATATTTTTTGAGTCAATGTATTACTGTACGAAATTAAATTATCCACACCAATTGACTGGCTAAAATTACTTTTAATTTATTTATATTTGTAAATGTATAACCGTACAAAATTAAATTATCCACAGAATCGAGTATGCTTTTGTTGATGGTGTTAAAATTCAGTAAGCATTTGCTGATGGTGTTATTTATTAAAAATTTATCTTGTACAGTAATTAACTTCAAAGAACATCCGTTTGGAAAAGTTATTGTAAGAAATGTTGGGAAAGAGCTATATTTTGATATAATTTTTTTTCCGCATGTTTTAGGTTCACATAAGAGGCATATATTATAAAAGGCAAGCTTAAATTAGAGTTTTCATCCTAATTTAAATAGTTTCGTTAAATTATATATTTGATTATTTGATAGATTTAACATGAGTTCGAAATTTGTACCACTATATCAAATTGAATTGTTTACATGCTTATTTACATGCTTCTTGTTGCTTGTATTATTTAATAAAGTTCTAGTACAATTTATTAGTGTTCTATTCCTGCATATAGCTTCTGGTCGATAGAATAATGAACGGTTATTTTTGTTTATTAATATTTTTTGAATAAATGTATTACAATTTATTTGCAAACGGATGTTCTTTGAAGTTAATTACTGTACAGATAAATCTTCAATAAATAACACCATTAACAAAAGCATACTCAATTTTTAATAAATTAACACCATCAACAAAAGCATACACGTTTTTGTGGATAATTTAATTTTGTACGGTTATACATTTACCAATATTAATAAATTTAAAGTCATTTTAGCCACTTAATTGGTGTGGATAATTTAATTTTTTATAGTAATATATTTAATCAAAAAATATTAATAAATAAAAAATAGCCACTCAATATTCTAACCCCCAGAAGCTATATGCAGGAATAGAACACTAATAAATAGTACTAGAACCTTAATAAATAGTACTAGCAACGAGAAGCATGTTAAATAAGCAAATAATTCAATTTGATATAGTGGAACAAATTTTCGAAGTCTTGTCAAATCTATCAAATAATCAAATATATAATTTAACCAAACTATTTAAATTAGGGTGCAAACTCTAGCTTAAGCTTTCATTTTATAATATATCCACTAATGTGAACCTAAAACATGCGGAAAAAAATTATATCAAAATAGAGCTCTTTCCCAACATTTCTTACAATAACTTTTCCAAACGGATATTTTCGAAGTTAATTATTGTACAAGATAAATCTTTAATAAATAACACCATCAACAAAAGCACACTCGATTTTTTAATAAATAACACCATCAACAAAAGCATACTCGATTCTGTGGATAATTTAATTTTGTACAGTTATACGTTGATAAATATTAATAAATTAAAAGTCATTTTGGCCACCAAATTGGTGTGAATAATTTAATTTTGTACAGTAATACATTTATTCAAAAATATTAATAAATAAAAAATAGCCACTCAATATTCTAACCACCAGAAGCTATATGCAGGAATAGAACACTAATAAATTGTACTAGAACCTTAATAAATAATACTAGCAACGAGAAGCATGTAAAAAATTCAATTTGATACAGTGGTACAAATTTCGAATTCATGTTAAATCTATCAAATAATCAAATATATAATTCAACCAAACTATTTATATTAGGATGCAAACTCTAACTTAAGCTTACCTTTTTATAATATGCCTCTTATGTGAACCTAAAACATGCGAAAAAAAATTTATATCAAAATATAGCTCTTTCCCAACATTTCTTGCAATAACTTTTCCAAACAGATGTTCTTTGAAGTTAATTATTGTACAAGACAAATCTTTAATAAATAACACCATTAAACAAAAGCTTACTCGATTTTTTAATAAATAACACCATCAACAAAAGCATACTCGATTCTGTGGATAATTTAATTTTGTATGGTTATACATTTATAAATATTAATAAATTAAAAGTCTGGATAATTTAATTTTGTACAGTAATACATTTATTCAAAAAATATTAATAAATAAAAAATAGCCACTCAATATTCTAACCACCAGAAGCTATATGCAGGAATAGAACACTAATAAATAGTACTAGAACCTTAAAAATAATACTAGCGACGAGAAGCATGTAAATAAGCATGTAAACAATTCAATTTGATATAGTGGTACAAATTTCGAATTCATGTTAAATCTATCAAATAATCAAATATATAATTTAACCAAACTATTTAAATTAGGAAGATCACATTGTGCATATTTGTATTACTTTGTGTAACACGTGGTCTTCTCACCAAGTGTAGCAAATGTAATTGAAAGAAAACTAACTTATAAAGTTCTCATTACAAGACTTTAAGAAAGATGGGAGACAAAAATGATTTGTTAGTTAACCATGATTCCCAACCTCATATACCTGGATAAACCTCATGCGAAGAGTTTAAAAGAGAGATGGAAGACAAAAAAGATTTGGTAGTTATTTCCAGCCTCACATACCTGGATAAACCACATTCATAGGAAAGATTAGTTGTGAAAAATTTATATACTTGTCTATATGATGCAGTATGAATGACTTCTGTAACTCTTTATACTCAAGCACAAATTGTACATTTCTTATTTTACTTTTAAGTTTTACCCTTGGGAGGAGAAGGATCCAAGTAATAAGCACCACTACTGCTATACACTGAACTTGCACCCTGCTGATATGGCCATCTAAGATCTATAAAATTAAAGGCAGTGATAATAATATGGCATTTAAACATTTTTAGAATAATTATTGTCAGTTATATTGGTAAATAATATCACGGTCAGAATCTATCACACCTCCCAACCAAAATAGTAGTCACATAAAGCAAAGCATGCCTAAATAAAGGCTTTTACACAGGATTTTCAGATAGCCATCAAGAAATGTGACAATGTTTAGATATAAACCAAAAATAAAAGGAAAGGACCTTTGCAATTTTTTTTTTAGGTTATTGCCTCCTACACAAAATGAAATACTATAATTCGCTATTATAAAACATGTAAAAGCTAAGCTTATCAAACTCCCCAAACTGAAACACTGTCCTCAAGTAAAAGTCTGACATTGCAAAAACTTGTTCTCAACATTGTGCCAATAATTCGTAATAACAAACATAACCTATAACCTAGGTGCGCATAATATCAAAACACAAATGCCGCAATACGTTATGCAAACGCTAACTTATCATAATGCGGGTAAGAGTCCAATCACATCACAACACTCTGTCTCGCCAAGTAGAGAGTAGAACAATCAAGCTTCCACAGAATCATAGGTTTCTCAATGTCACCATACTCGTCGCTTCAACACAATACCCTATATCTCCTTATTTCGGCCTAATTTGGGACGGCTTTTGTTGCTCTTTCTTTTCTTTGGCCGCTAATGATTTTTTCCTTTTTTTCTTCCCCTTTTGTTTTGTCACGGCTTTCATTTCCTTTTTTTTTTCTTTCTTTTTGCCCGTGACTTAAATTCTTTAGGCCGCATTTCGGTCTTTTGACGCGAATGACAACACTTGTGGTGAAGGCACACGGTTACTCAACCAAAAAACGCCGTATTTCGGTCTTTTGACGCGAATGACAACACTTGTGGTGAAGGCACCCGGTTACTCAACCAAAATACGTTTTACCTAAAGTGCTTTGCATACTCATGGCTCTGGTCACCGTTTTACATGAATAACAACATTTGTGATGAAGTTACCCAATTACTAAGTGACCTAAACCAGCGGTGTAGATGTAATCTTCCTGTTTTTTTTTTGCTATTCTTCATTTTTTTTCCCATTCCTGGTAAAAGAAATTTGTAAGGGGAAGGGACTTTGATTTTTTCAAAATGATGCATGTCCCATGTTAGGCTTATAAGGATCAATTAGGCGGCGTTTTGGCAAACAAATATGATTTCACAAGAACTCCTATGATTGAGTAGAAGCAGAGATATTCCAACTCTTTTTCCAAGCAATTCAAAATGCATGAAATTAGGCCTCAACTACTCCACATTTACTCATATCAACAATCACATAACGCAAGTGCACATTCATGTCTCAATCTTGCTTCCTAAATCACATTTATTCATCAAATTAACAACTGTCATTCTTGGAAGAGAAAAAAGTATAAGTTTATAACAGAGGACAAATGAAAACTTAAAAAGTTGGAATTCTTTACATTTGAAATAATTTATTGGGTCCTTCACATCAAAATTGGATGAAATTCTGAGAACTACCATGTAATTTCAATTGATCCAAGAATCCAACCCCAAAATGCTAAACAATCATATTGACATTCCGACAATCAAATATATCTCACGAAACTTAATATACCATAACGAGTAAGACATATTGTTTACTTGAATGAGAATACACTGAAGTACATCTAAATAGAAAGGATAAGAAACACCCACAATATACATCAATTGGAAAACCATCCAAGACTGTTTTTTCAAAAACAAACTTGCTAGATCTAAAGAATAGTACATCTACACTATGGTGCAAATGATGAATATCAAGATTTCAAGATAACAATACACACACATAAAAGAACATATCTAATGAATGAAATGAAAATGGAAGCCAAGAAAACTTTTTACCGCCATAATCACTTTGCAAAGACTTTCTACATTCTTTAATCATCATCCGAAGCCCCAGCCTCCAACACAGCTGTAGTATTCCTCCTCGTTGCCACCTCATACACATTCGCTTGGTAGCTACAATGCATGAAGACAAACAGATAAGTTTGCAATTTCTCAACCAAAACTACTGCATGTTCTTAAGAGGAATTAGTGTATTGTGTGTCATTCGACAATTTTGAATAAAATAAATTGCAAACAGGTAGGGCTTACTTCTAAAGCTTTGATGACTTCCTCAAGCTTTACCGCCATCTATGACAATGACCTTTCCTCCGAACTTCCTTTATACAAGTCCACAAGCTTGCTCACCTATGTGGTCGAAAAACATTCAAATACAAACAAAACTGTCAAATGCATAGATATGGCAAGACATCTGCACGTAAAAGACGTACCAACAATCAATGCTTAAAAAAGATAAGTAAGAAGGCCATCATAGAATCACTGACACACAACAGACACCCAAAAGAAAAGTGACAGTCTTTTAAACAAGACCTTTGAGTTTTGTTATGCTCTGTTATGATGATAGCCATACTTTAGACTAATTACAGAATAGGTCAGGTCAAACCTTAAGCAAGCAATTCAATCTTGAAGTCACCACTACAAGTATATACCCACCCACAAAGTATGATTCACAAAGAAAATGGAGGCACGATTAGGTTATTTTCTAAAAGCACATAGGCACGAGAGAAATTTTTGCTACCGTGCATGATACATTAGAGAAGTTACAACGAACTATTCCCGTGTTACTAGACTCCTAAAATGCATACAAGTTCATCCATTTTGCCCATGGAAACTTAGATATTTCCATGGTGAATAGATTACAATCTTACAATATGAGACCTGAGGGAACTGAAGTAAGAGGTATGATAGGAAATCTGACTATGCTTACTGGACCTGAATCACTGATAACAAAACCTAGTGTATCACGGAAAGGTGTTCAAGTATATCATGGCTTCTTCAATTTCAACCAAATTACATAGGTGAAAAGACTACACAAGTTTATATGTTGTAAGAAGGACAAGAGAAACAGAGGAGCCTGGCTCTATGCAATTTCCTGTTGTTTCAGAAGGAGGACATAGCTATATAAAATTATTATTTTTTCAAGTTTGACAGTCCTCAGCCAGGGAGTCTACGGAATGCCTATTAGAGATCAATATAATGTTAACGAAGCAAGAACGTCATAATTCTCTTCTCTTTAGCTACCGTCAATAAGTTCACCCACCTAGCAAGCACAAGTAGTCAAATTATTGAAAATTCAAAACAAGCTTTATAAAAGAATCACCGATAAGATTCCAATCTACTTGGAAAAATAATGTGTCCTAGAGATAAGGGGAGAAAAGGAGAGAGAAGAATAAGAGCCTGCCTTAGGTACAAGCACTCCATTTCAGCAACAGTTTTTATGTCTTCATTGACCTTCACATTGCAGGCTTTTGCTTTTGGATAGTTATAGACAATAACAGGTGCTTTGAACTTCTCTTTGGTCAAGTATCTGTTATCAAAATTTGGGGGAAAATCAATCATGTATAAACTATGAGTTGACGAATTGAAGATGATGGATAGAAGATATGGCAATTTACCTTTCATGTTCAGAAGCTAAATCAATACCCCATTCTACTTTATTCTCAAATTTCCTCGCTTTCGCTGCTTCCTGAGAATGGCAACTGCCTCAGTGTAAGTGACTCTGTGGAACTTGGATTTCGCAACCATTTCAAGTCGTTGGAGGGTAGTTTTATCAATAATTTGGTCATGAACTCCATATCATGATAGCAATGGTCAAGCAACCACTGATAAAGAAACCTAGCATATGCTTCTGCACATTTCATATCATCCTACAAAAGTGTCAACTCTGTTATCTGCTAATCTAGAGCATACTTGAAGAATTTAAAAAGGACAATAATAACCAATAATAAAGTTTGCAAGTTTCAGTGTCAATTTTCAGAGAAATATGGATTAGTAGTCTCATCGTTTAACTGTAGCTATAGATGAGGAAAAAGAATCTGTTGACAAAGTTACAAAACTAGAAGATTTAACTCAACTAGTCCTATCGAAAAATATTTGTAACACTTCTCCCACTAAATCTGGGACATAGCAAAGTGAGGATATGTTGCAAGCAGACAGATTTTACACAAACAGTCATTATAGTGCAGAGAAAAGTTTTCAGTGTGCATACATGTGACCCTATAAGATCATTTCCGTGTATTTCTCAAGGAGTGGAATATGTAGCATGATAGGCAAGAAGTTGAATACAGTCTTTTTCATGTATATCCAAAATTATGTACGAATACATAGAAAAGCTTAAGATCAGCACACCTGTTTATCAGCAAATGCAATCTCAGGCTCCACCATACAAAATTCAGCAAGATGTCTTGAAATATGCAAGTGTCTGCTCAAAACGTTGGCCCAAAGGTATACACACTACTAGCGACAGGCATATGTTTCAACCCCCAGTAGTCCTGATACAGTCAAAATTGCTTGCCTGGAGAAAAAGTCTTCAGCATAATCAATTTTTCCATCCTTCTTGGGAATGCCACCACCAAGCTTACATCTCTTAACCAACTTGTATCTTTCATGTAGCTTTGAGAGGTTCTCTTTAGCTTGGTAAGCTCACGAACAGCAGCAACAATTTCCTCCTTACTTGCTTTAGCAGACTTTAGCTGAAGTCTTGGCTACTGCTTCTCCTTTCTCCTTGACAACAAGCTCAGCAGCCTTTATGTCAGATTCTGAAGGAGGAGGTCCTCTTTTAGCTCCTCTAACTTTTGCCTCACTGATTATTGTTGTGACTTGAAGCATCTCCACCCTCACAATCACTGGTTGTGATAATAGGAGTATGCACATAAAGGAAACCATGCTTCTGGAAGAATGTGTGGGTAGCTTATGCCGAGGCATTTCAGATTCTAGCAACTGCAGAGATCTACATGAGGAAAAGAAAAATTTATTCCAATAAGGGGAATTAGAGACAAATGCATTTAAGGGAAAGAAACTTTGCTAACAAATTTACTTGCATATTAGGGATCATATCAGATATAACAATCTAGTGAATTTTTTACTAGCTTTATTCCAGTGGTCCAGCGTAATCTATATTAGCAATAAAATTGCAGGAATATTAAAATTGAAGCAAAGCAAATGCCAAGTTTTTGCAATAAGCAGCAAGAATAGGAAAGCAAAGAGTGTGAAGTTGGAGTGTTTAGTGAAAAAATAGAAATTTTGTATGAATAAACCTTAAAATATATATAAGGTAGCGTCTTCCCCGTGCTATGCATGGATTAAATTAATTAAAAATTAAAAGATATTTCATAAAAATTTTAATTATGTAAAAGTCAAATGAAAGAGATGTTTTTAGATAAATAATACAAATAAATTTTGTTCTTCAAATTACAGTACATCAATATTAAAAACAATAAAAATTCATAATATATATACAAAGAGATATATCAATTGAAATAAATGAATAAGTATGACTTTTATAAACTAAAAGACAACCACCTTCATATTGAAGAAAATTCATACTGTTCAAATTTTGTTAGTAAAATTTAGGCAAAGTCTAAAGAAGATAAATTGCAAATCAATTGATGAAATGTGAAAACATAATTAATTTATAGAAGTTCAACTTATAATAGACAAAAAATAATAACCAAATGACTAATTAAAATCTGGACTTTATGCTAATTGACTACTATGCTTGAGGGAAACATGAATGCCGAAGTGCCAACTGTCTTTGCACAACTTAGTTTTTGTCATTTTTCTCCTTCTCTTTTCTTCTTTCTCTGTTTTCTACTTGTATATTCTATTATCTATTTTGATTAGTAATTACTAGGAAATTAATAAGGTTTAATTGTTTATTATTGTTGAAATTATTATAATATTATTGTTGATTAATCGTTGGATGATATCATGATATTTAATTTCTAATACTATAGCATAAAGTATATATATGCTATTATTATTACTTTAGAGGTGCAGAAATTTACTAAAAGTCTGATTTCTATATGATTTCTGATTTATGAAAAATAAAATGTACTTTTTTATTGTTCTCTATTAAAAATACTAACTATATAAACATATCAATTATTTTTGTGCATTAGCATCGTCCTTAGCAAAGGCGAGTGCTGCGCCATGGCTCCAGGAGGCCTTTGCACCATGGTGCACCATAAGCCATTGACGACTATGCTTTAGGGAAACATGAATGCCAAAGTTCCAACTGTTCTTCTATTTATAAAATTACAAATGCAAAGTCCCTATTCTGTCATTAACTTTTTATCGGCCAGAATGATTTGGAGTGCGGGAAATGTAATGAACCATATCAGTTATCATAATCAACCAGAGTCTAGCAAATATAACCTGTAGAAAGCTACAGTTAAGGCAAAGAAGAAACAAGATTGTTGATATGAAAAAAGAATTGCACCAGACACAATGATGTGGCCACACAACAAGAAGATAATTAATAGTATCATATATAATATGGTGCACTTGATTTTAGCTAAAAGAGAGGTCTAATACTCCTAATTCAATGTACAACATGGATAGGCTATAACTAGTGAAGGGGAAAAGGAAAGAGGAGAAAGAAAGCAAACAACTAAGATTATCAATATAAATCATAGCAGCAATCAAATGCAACCAAGAAGTACTGAACAGGGCATGATGAGCTGAGCAGGTCCAAGCAAGGATGATCATAAGAGAAGTGAGAAAGCAAAATATCTTACCCTCCATTTGATAACAATTCATGGTGCAGAATGTTGAAGATTGTGGTTTTTTCTTTCCGTTGAAACAGCGTTTCCCAGCATAGTCTGTAAGTTGGAAGATGAAAGGAGACTTGTAATGTGTCTATAACTACCACTATTTTACAAAATATTGCAAAATAAGCAATGGAACTTATGACAGATAACAGGAACAATGGGAGAAAGGCTCAATATAAATTGTAAAGTGTCAGGGGAAAAGTCTTATAATTTCAGGATCTTAGATTTCAATACAGTCTAAAGACTAATTTGTCGATCAAGTGTAAATAATGAAATCACCCTGTGGAAAGTTAAACAAATTGTAGTTATCATAACCACAAAAAATAGATCTTAAGGTCTCAATTTTGAGCATCAAGTGATTTCATTCTTCCACTAATTAAAAATTTCTTACAGAAACTACCATCAGCCATTTCATTTAAAAAACAATAATAGTAATAGTTCTTTGTGTCGGCAAAACATGAGGGATGAGACAACCAAAGCAAGAAAAAGTACAGAGGATAGTTAAATTTTTTTCATAAAGAATCAAACAAGAAGTAAAAATGAGGTGCGGGGAGTTTATCAAGTCCAACATTGACTACTGTGCTTTAGGGAATCATGAATACCAAAATGCCAACTGTTCTTCTATTTATAAAATTATAAATGCAAAGTCCCTCTTCTGTCACTGACTTTTTATCAGCCAAAATGATTTGGAGTACGGGAAATGTAGTGAACCATATCAGTTATCATAATAAACCACAATCTAGCAAATATAACTTGTAGAAAGATGACGTTAAGGCAAAGAAGAAACAAGATTGTTGATATGAAAAAAAAACTGCACTAGAGACAATGATGTGGCCATACAACTAGAAGATAATTAAAATATCATATATAATATGGTGTACTTGAATTTAGCTAAAAAAGAGGCTAATTACTCTTAATTCAATGTTCAACATGGAAGCGAAAGAAAGCAAAACAACTAAGATTATCAAAATAAAACATAGCAACAATCAATTGCAACCAAGAAGTACTGAACAGAGCATGATGAGCCAAGCAAGGATGATCATAAGAGAAGTGAGAAAGCAAATTAACTTACCACTCCATTTGATAACAATTGATGAGGCACAAATGTCGAAGATTGTGGTTTTTTCCCTCCGTTGAAACAACTTTTCGCAGCATAGTCTGTAAGTTGGAAGATGAAAGGAGACATATAATGTGTTTACAAACACCACTATTTTAGAAGATATTGCAAAATAAGCAATGGAACATATGAAAAGAAACAAGGAACAATGGGAGAAAGGCTCAATCAAACTAAAAGAAGAAAAAGAATATCTAACAGCAACTAGTAGAGCTGAGCTCAATTTTGATATCTTCAATATAAATTGTAAAGGGTCAGGGGAAAAGCCTTATAATTGCAGGATCTTAGATTTCAGTACAGTTTAAAAACTAATTTGTAGATCAAGTCTTAATAATGAGAATCAAAACCATGGAAAGTTAAACAAATTGTAAATATCATAACGACAAAAATAGATCTTAAGGTCTCAATTTTGAGCAACAATTGATTTCATTCTTCCACTAATTAAAAATTTTCTTACAGAAACTACTATTAGCCATTTCATTTAAAAAACAATAATAGTACTAGTTCTTTGTGTCGGCAAAACATGAGCGATGAGACAACCAAGCAAGAAAAAATATAGATAATCAAATCTTTTTACATAAAGAATCAAACAGGAAGGCAAAATGAGGTGTGGGGAGTTTATCAAGTCCAACATTTCAGAAAGCAAAATAAGAGGATAACATTTGATAAGGAAGTCTGGGATTAGATAACAAGTAAATCCAAAGAATACATTAGCAAGCAGTGGATGAATAGAGTAATAGATACAGTCAGTAATCATCAGCACAAACAAACTACTGGTTGATTAGTGCTGGTAATAAGAATGCAAAAACAAAGAAACCGCTGACAAACAATATTAGAATTGCAGAACTCGCTCCTAGGTGAAAATCATAAAACTAACTATCAAAAGAATGGAGCAGACATGTACACCAACAGTTTCAGACTTGCATTCCTCGTCCTTTCAAATGGAACATATGACTGCATTGCTTAAAACGATAAATAATTAATAAACAAAGCCTTAACCACCTATCTTTCAATAACTGAAGGCTATCATATAAGTAAGAACAACAAGAATCATTGTAGACACAGCACAACCAAAAGTGACAATTTCTTGAACAAGTATGTTGCTAGCGTACTTTACAAGAAATTGCAAAATAGGCAGGTCATACCGTACCCAAGCAATTATATCATGAATTCACAAAGCATAATCTCCAACACCGACCCAAAAGTACATCAAATGAAGAAACCCTCTTCACCAAAAATTCAAGAAATGAAATGAAATGAAGATTACAGTGGCTTTGAGGATTGTTTACCAGTGGGTTTTTTTTGTTTTTTTTCGATTTTCCTGTGTTGTACCCAACCTCCGCGGCTGCTTCTCCTGTGGGTGCTGCCTTTGCATAGGGTCACCATCAGGCCCCATCACGTTCTCCCATGCGTCGGCTATCCTCGGCGCACTCCACCACTAACTCCACCGTGGCTCATTCGCCGAGGCTACATGTGCAGATTTTTCTTGATTTCCTTCCTCTGTTTTTTTCCTTTCTAATTTCGCCGAGGCTATGTGTGCACAAAGAGAGGACCTCCAACACTTCCCCGGGCTACCTCGATCTGGAGCTTCATAACAGATTTCAATTTATTTCTAATGAAAATGAAAAGAACCACAAGGAAGCGACGTCTGTTACTGTAAGTGCATTCGGAAGAGGACGCGATTCTGAGGGTTTTTTTCTCCGTGGTTTTTCTTTCATGGATCTTGAGGGTTTTCACGAGTGATGAAGGGATTTGATGGTGGGTTTGTGAGCGTGATTTTGAGGATTTCTACAAAAGATGGGAGGGAGGGAATTTGAGGGTTTTCTCGGATCTGGACAGAAAAGCATTGTGAGGGTTTGATGGTGGGTTTGTACAAATTAGACTAAAAATAGAGAAAAATGCATGCTGCCCTGTGATGTACGATATGTGCGAAATACTCCCTATGAAAAAAAAAAGTATTAAATTACCCCCATGTGTTCTAAACAATAAAGCAATTTACCCTCTAAACCTGAAAGTGCATTACACGCCCCTCATGTGCGATTTCAATTGATTTTTAAGAATAAAATATTATTTTATATTTAAATATAATATATATTAATATTATTATATATAATATTTATAATAATATTATTTTTTTTAAAAAAAGAAAAAACAACCAAACCACCCCACCTTCTTCCCCGTTGGCACCCACCTCCCCCCCAGCCGCCATCCCGTCGCCCGCCCCCTCCTTCCCCCTTCTCCCGTCGCCTGACCCCCAACCCGTCGCCCGCCCCAGCCCTCCCCCTTCTTCCCGTCACCTGCCTCCCCCTTCTCCGTCGCCGCCGCCCCTTCCCTTCCTTCCCCCTTCACACCCGCCCCCTTCCCCTTCGTCGACGTCCGCCCCCTTTCCTCCCTTCCCGTCGTCGCCCCCCTTTCCCCCCTTCCTCGACGCCTGCCCCACTTTCTCCCCTTCTTCGTCAATCGCCTCCCTCATTCCCTGTCGTTGCCCCCATATTCCCCTTCCTCCCGTCACAGGCCCCCACTTTCCCCATTCCCCTCGCCGCCCCCCACCTTCCCCGTCGCCGGCGCTGCCTTCCTCCGCCTGCTCTGCCTCTCTCTCTCTCTCTCTATATATATATATATATATATACGCATTTATATAATTTAAATAATAAAAATATATTATACATATATTTTGAATTAAATTTTATGTAAATATATGTATATATATTATAAATATTACTTTCAATCTAGACCATTGATCAAATTTAGTAGAATCTGGACCATTGATCTTATTAATTAAATCTGAGCCTTAGATTCAATCAGATCCAACGGTTATAAATAAGGATGTAAATGTAATTTCATAACTAAAATTAAAAAAATACCAAAAAAAGGCGCGTGAATGACACGAAATCGCGTGGGGGCTTATTTGCTGTATTATGAAAAATACAGGGGGTAATTTGCTAATTTTTTTTTCACAGGAGGGTAATTTGCTCATTTCGTATAACACGGGGGGTAATTTGTATTTAAACCCTAAAAGATAGGAGGGAATGGGTATTTTTGTATTTTGCAAAGTACCCTTATTATTCTTTTTTTTCATTCTCAAGTTGGCCTTTTATAGTTATTTAGGTGGAGATAAATGCCACAACTCTCATTATGAATTAATTAAAATTTTATTTTTTAAATATCAGTTTGACCTTGAGATTAAGGTTGAGTGTTTGTGAAAATTTCTATATTTTTATAAATGATTTTTGTAGAAAAAATTAAAAATTATAGCAAATTAAAAATAGATAATATTTGTAAAAGTGAAAAACAAAAGCTAAATAAGATAAATGTTTAGGGCAAAACCACTTGTAAACCGAACATAATTGATTGAAGATCATTTTTTCTCTATTTGTTAAAAAAGTATTATTTTTTTTTTATGTTTGCAATTGTTGTTTGTCAATGATACTTATCTTTTCACAAAATATAATAAATGTATTTCAATTAGTACATTTTATATTTATTTTTTTGAAATATTAATATAAAAAGTGAATGTTTAATTTAATAATGCTCCTACTAAGTTATAATATATTGATCTGTACACAATAATTAAATTTGTGTGATTGCCAAAAAAATATTATTTATTAATTAATCTTAGCCATTTAATTTATATTTTTTAATGATATAGGAATAATACATTTAGATAATATAGCAAATAAAATATAAATATCTTGAAATATTTAATATGTGAAAGTGTAAATTTAATTATTCAAGTTATTTAAAATTTTAATATCAACTTTAAATATGTAATTTTAAAAAAGTTACAAATAGTAAAATTGAATTAAGGTTATTATCATGAGGGTAAAACAGTAAAAATTGATTTTGGCGAAAAACCTTTTTTTAGTAGTTTTAGAAGTAGAAGTTGGCATTATAAACATCTCAAAAGTACTTTTTTGGAGCTAAAAGTTGACAAGCACTTTTCTGAAACTTACATGAACACTCCATAAATCTCGTTTCCAGTAATGGCAACTTTTTTTTTGGCGGTTTGGAAATTTTTTAATAATTAATTTTGAGATTGAATTCCATCAAAATCGTATTTTGATAAAAGTTACACTTTTTTGCTTTTAATCTCACTGCAAGTATTTTTTTTTATTTAATCACCATCATGCCCATTAAGAGAGTGTTTCCAAAAAATTTCTACTTTTAAAGAATTGATTTTTGTAGAGAAAGTTGAAAGATGTAGTAGAATCAAAAGTGAATATTATTTGTAAAAAAAATAAAAAGCAGATAAAAGTTAAATTGGATAGTGTTTGGAGAAAAAATACTTTTAAAATAAACTTAATTGATTAAAAGTCGTTTTATTCCTATTAAAAAGATACTATTTTTTGCTTATTATTTCACTTGTTGTTTGTCAACAATTCATAAAATAAATATAATTAGATGAAATATAGCAAATATGTATAAAAATTTTGAAATAGTAAATACAGTGTACTTTTGATTATTATTAAATTATTTAAAAACTCTAATATTAACTTTAAATATACAATTTTAAGAATAAATTAAAAACGATAAAGTTGAATTAAGATTGTTATAATAAGTGCATAGTAGTAAAAAAATAAAGTTAGATTTATTTACAAAAAAAATCAGCTTGAAGCACCCTCAAGATGCTTATAACTTTTCGCCTAAAAGCACTTTTCTTAGCCGTTTTAGAAGTAAAAGTGGCATCCCAAACACTTGAAAATGATTTTTTGGAGCTAAAATTTGAAAAGCGCTTTTCTAAAGCGCTCGCAAACGCTCCCCAAGTAATTTCATTTAATTCCTTCATTAAGGTCACAATTGATGTTAATTTTGGAATTCAACTACAATTTGAACTTGTATAATTAATTAAGAATCCAAGTGTTAAAATAATAATTTCTATAATTAATTATTTTTAAATTAATTCTCTCATAGTCAATTATATTATAAACATTATGTAATCAACAGGCCAAACTGTGTGTCCATTTCTTTTAATGTAAAATGGCAGATATTATTACACCTAGCAAATTTAGTATGGAGATGCAAGAGTTTAGGTGTAACTTTGGGTCCATTTTCATGGAATTCTGACACAATTTTTTATTTTAGTTGTTTTACGTGAAGTTTGCTTCTATTTCTAACCTACTTGTAATTATTATTACACTTAGCAAATTTACCATTGATATGCAAGGGTTTAGGCCTATCTTTGGGTCAAGATTCGCGGGATTCTGAAACAATTTTACTTTAGCTGTTTTTGCACGATTTTATTAAAGAAAGTTTTCTTCCCTTTCTTACAAATCTGTAGTTATTATTACTTTTAGCAAATTTACCATGGAGATGCAAGAGTTTAGGCATACTTTGGGTCATTTTTCATGGGATTATTAGGCAATTTTTATTTTTGCTGTTTTGCACAGTTTTGTTAGTGTAAGTTTCCTTCCCTTTCTCTTACTTGTAGTTATTATTACACGTAACAAATTTACCATGGAGATACAAGTGTTTGGGCGTACCTTTGTGTTAACTTTCGTGGGATTATGAGACAGTTTTTACTTTAGCTATTTTGCACGGTTTTATTAAATAAAGTTTACTTCCCTTTCTAATCTACTTGTAATTATTATTTCACTTAGCAAATTTAACATGGAGATGCAATAGTTTAAGCCTACCTCTGGGTCAAGTTTCATGGGATTCGGAGACAGTTTTTATTTCAGCTGTTTTGCACGGTTTTTTAAAGAAAGTTTGCTTCCTTTCTAATAACTTGTAGTTATTATTTCATTAACAAATTTACCATGGAGAATAGGGTTACCTACCTCTGGTCAAATTTCGTGGATTCTCAGACAGATTTTATTTTAGCTATTTTTGCATTTTTATTAAAGAAAGTTTGCTTCCCTCTTACTACTTGTAGTTATTATTTCACTTAGCAAATTTACCATGAATTAAGGGTTAAGCCTACCTTTGGGTCAAGTTTCGTGGGATTCTCGACAGTTTTTATTTTAACTTTTTGCACGATTTTACTAACTAAAGTTTGCTTACCTATTTTTACTAACTTGTAGTTATTATTTCACTTAGCAAATTTGCCATGGAGATATTTAGGGTACCTTTGGGTCAAATTTCATAGGATTCTGAGACAGTTTTTATTTAAATGGTTTGCACGATTTTATAAAGAAAGTTTGCTTCCATTTCTTACCTACTTTTAGTTATTAATTGACTTAGCAAATTTACCATGGAGATGCAAGGGTTTAGGCTTATCTTTGGATCAATTTTTGGTGAGATTCTAAACAGATTTTATTAAAGTTGTTTCGCATGACTTTATTAAAGAAATTTGCTTCCCTTTCTTACCTACTTGTAGTTATTATTACACTTAGCAAATTGACAATGGAGATGCAAGGGTTTAGGCATACCTTTGGGTCATGTTTCGTGGATTCGATAATTTTTATTTTAGCTGTTTTGCACGGTTTTATTAAAGAAAGTTTGCTTCCCTTTCTTACCTACTTGTAGTTATTATTACACTTAGCAAAATTACCATGGAGACGCAAGGGTTTTAACCTAAGTTTGGGTCATGTTTCGTGGATTTGTCGACAGTTTTTTATTTTAGCTGTTTTGCACGATTTTATTAAGAAAAGTTTGCGCAACCATTTTACTACCTTGTAGTTATTATAACACTTAGCAAATTTACCATGGAGATGCATGGGTTTAGGCCTACATTTGGGTCAAATATCGTAGGATTCTGAGACAGTTTTTATTTAAGATGTTTTGCACGATTTTATAAAACAAAGTTTGCTTCCATTTCTCACCTACTTTTAGCGATTAATTGACTTGACAAATTTATCATGGAGATACAAGGGTCTAGGTCTTGCCTTTGGACAAGTTTTGGTGAGATTCTGAGACAGTTTTATTTAAGGT
>JACGWL010000854.1:0-119263 GCA_034509725.1 Sesamum angolense
AAAGAGACACGTCCATGAGAATAGAAGAGTTTGAAGGTCTCTTGATTCCACTTACCCAACTTTAGTACAAACACACTTGGTAAGTGGGAGGACTACTAATGTGGGGATACTTCCTACATCCTTATTGAGACCTTCATCACTCTGCAGGAAACCTACAACGATCAAAATAAACAGCATCATTGAAGGTATATATAACGTGAAAAAAACTACCTTAAAGGACCTATGGTGTGAAAGTATTTGAAGGTCTCCTGAGACCTCTAAAAACAAGGACAAAGTGTTAGAAAAACACCTCCAGAGCCACATGCACTACTCTGCCCCCATAGTGGTGGTCGTATGGACCACCTCCTGTCCTTATCAACTGTCCTAGTACGATCTATGGTCATCCATCGAATTAAAACACGAACCAACAGATCATATCTCATCGTATAAGCTACCCTTATATATAAATATGACTTACCACCTCCATAACCAGGTTGGATAACTCTATCCAACTCATATACTCACTATATACTCTTGGGTATTCTTACTGACTTGATCATTTGAAAGACATCATTGGAGTCCCCTGCGGCTTGGCTCTAACACGTGTCTCTTTTGCAGATTCTATAGGATAATCCTCGGCACTGCGAACAATCAACTCTAAGACCTTCGGAGCCCTTCTGCATACCTGTGGTTACCTTTTTTTTCCAAGATACAACATTTATAAAGATGAAAATATAATTTCTCACATGCATTAGTATATGAAAATGTATACGGGTAATTTGGTTAAAAAAAAAGGTTTATTTAATTTACAATAAGTTTATATGCCAATCGAGCGTACATATGGATTTTTATTTAATTATTTTTATATGAACAAAACTTGTGAATTTTAACTAATAGGCGAATTTACTTATTGGACAAAAACAAACATCAAGAATATTAGTTATAATTTTTCAAACCACATTCAATAATTATTCTTAAAATTAAACAAAAAAATAAAATCCTACTCAATATAAAGTACTATAATATTTCCATCTAAATGTTTATTGGTTATTGTTATTATTTATATGAGATTCCTTCTGGATCACATTATAAATAAACACATATTATTCAGTAGATACAACATTCAACACATAAAGTGGAGTTTGAATTCATGGACCTCAATTTCATCATTTAAACTAAACCTCCCCAGCTAAAAATAAATTAATAATCCAATGTTTACTCCATTGCATTGAGAAATTGAAAAAAATATGTATGTGCTAATACACTATTTACCACGTATGACAAAATGTTAAGTTAAAGGAAAAGAAATTCAAATTGACCAAAGATTCTTCAGATGGGCCCAACCTACAAGATTATTGACAAGTGACAACATTTCCAAACCCTATTAGCCCAAAGGGGTTAGGTTGGGATAACTTATGTAGGCTAATCCACTTTTTATTACCAGGCATGGAAGCTTGAAAATTTGTTAGTAAAACACTGGACTAGGTGGGATTGGCTGGCCTAATAGATAAGTCACAAGTCTCCTAGTGTTTGAGTAGGTAAATTGGAATTTTGGTCCATATATTTAGGATCAAAATTGATTTTGTTGTTGATATATTTTGAGACACGATCACGGTTCATATTTTTTTTAAATATTATAATTTTGGTTCATAATTTTTTCAAAATATTATGATTTTGGTCTAATTGTTAAAGTTGAGAGTAAAGTTATTAAAATTTGAAAAACATGGTATGATCGTGTTCTTCACTCAATGCGACAATCAACTTTCTCGCTCCTCTGAATCCGTCATCGTCCGACCATATCCCACTAGCCCACTACCACCATTTGAAAGTTCATTCTATGCTTGCCAGTTTGCATCCCTACCCATCGTCAGTCTACTCACCATCAGAGACTTTTTCGCTTTCGCCCTTCCACTAAACCCTTACCCGCCATCCCATCTCTTTCTTCTCATTTTTTGCCGTTGTCCAACATCCTTTCACAAGCGCACCACCATCTTTTCAAAGTTCACTGCACAACAACCATTTCCACCCTCATCCATCGTCGTTCACTCAGTCGTTAGTGAGATCTCCTCGTATCTTTTTTTGCAACTCCATCCCCACTCTTTTCACTCCGCCATGTAAACTTTGGAACATAACTACGTTATTCATTTTCGTGAGTTTTATGCCAATTTTAATGGTTGGACTCAAAATCTAACATTTTGAAAAGATTAAAAACTAAAATTATACTTGAAAATATTTAAAGGCCAATATCAGTTTCAACCAATAAATATAGGGACCAAAAGTAATTTACCTGTTCGAGTAGATTATGTAATCATTTTTCTTTTTGCTTCTTTTTCTTTATTTTATTTCGTGGATAGTATTTGTATTATTTTATTAAGGGAGAGGAGTCTTTTGAAATCTCACTTATTTTTTAGTCTGCACAACTACCTTTCAATGGGGTTTTTTTTCCCCTTTTAAAGTTTTCATCCCTTTTTTCCGCATCTAATATATTGGGAGTGTATGTGCGCACTTCTAAAAAGTATTTTTCAGCTTCTAGCTCCAAAAAATCATTTTTGAAGTGTTTGTGATACCAAGCTTCTGCTTCTGAAACGGCTAAAAAAATCACTTTTAGGTCAAAAGCTAAAAGCATCTTGGGGGTTTTTGCTTTGCTTTTTTGTAAATAAATCCAACTTTATTTTTTACTACTTTACCCTTATTATAATAACTTTAATTCAACTTTACCTTTTTAATTTATTTTTAAAATTATAGATTTAAAGTTGATATCGAAATTTTTAAATAATTTAAATTTTAATAATAATTAAATTTACACTTTCACATATTTAATATTTTAAGTTTTTATATTTTATGTGATATATCATCTAATTATATTATTTCTTTCACATATTATTATTTAATTAATTAATTGAGTAATTATTTTTTGCAATCATGCAATTATTGTGTATGAATTAATAATTATATTACTTAATGAGATCATAATTAAATTAAATATATTTTAAATATTTTAAAAAATATAAATATAAAATACTAAAATAAAATTTATATTTTTTGGAAAAATAAATATTAATGACAAATAACAGTGAAATAATATGCAAAAAGATAGTATGTTTTTAACATATAGGATAAAATAGTCTTTCATCAATTAAATTTATTTTGAAAGTGATATTTCTCCAAACACTATCCAGTTTAGCTTTTATCTGCTTTTTACTTTTTTTCAAACACTACCACTTTTGATTCTGCTACAACTTCCAACTTTCTCTACAAAAATCACTTTTTTAAAAGCAGAAGTGTTTTGCAAACACTCTTATTATATCATTATCTTCTTTTATCAAACTTTTTTTTATGTCAACTTTATTGAATAATAATGTATATAAATATTTTATTTAAATAAGGTTAAATACATTTTGCACTCCCAAAGTATATTATCCTCATTAATTACCCTCCTAAACTAAATAAACCTTCATTTACTCCCATCTTTAGATAATTCTTTAAAGTAAATAAAAATTAATAAAAATACCCTTACTACTAATAATATGATATATTCACATTAATTCCTCTATTATTAAATATATTAATCAGCTTGAAAAGTTTATTTAACTACAATGTTTATAAATTAATACTAGATTTGTATAAATTAACTAAGCACAAAATAGTTACTTTGAATTTGAGTGTATAAATAGTAGTATTGATAATTAGCAAAAGTTTGTAATTTCACTAATTTTCAATTAATGAATAAAGAAGCATTTTTACATATTAAACTTTTGCCTACTGGTATTTTAGAGTGTAGGCTCTACTCAAATAAAAAAAATTATTACCATATATATATGTATCCAAGTATGGGTCTAATATAAAAATATTAGATGCGGATACGGGTCATATCTATAAAGATGGGTCTAGGTCTAGGTATTGCACGTTAATTGGCAGACCTGGCGTGTAGGACCTAAGGTTAGGTCAAATTGTAAAATGAAACTATTATATGGAAAGACAAATAAATAAAGTTACCTCATCAACTCTCATATTATCTCACTTGGCATTGATATTGGAGTGCCGAAACAATAGGCTGGACGATCACTTGTAATATTTTTGTCTTTAAAGTTATATCTAGTGCAATACACTAACACAAGTTTATAAATTTATTTTAATTTAAAAGCATTAACATTGATCTTATCAATATGTGGCTAATCCAATATCAAGTTATTAACATCATAAAAATAAAAATTGAAGTCAATTGATTGATATATTGAAACTATAGAGGGAATTAAAGTGAATATAACATATTATTAATAGTCAAGAGTATTTTTGTCCATTCTCATTTAATTTAAAGGATTATCACAAAGAAAGAGGGGTAATTGAAGGTTTTTTTTTTTAATTTTAAAGGGTAATTGATGCAAGTGGTATAGCTTAGGGGTGCAAAATATATTTAATCCTTTAATAATTGTAAAGAATTAAGCACCCGCATAGGGTGTGCCACAAGTTATGTAATTTAACGACAATAAACATTGTAATAAATATTTTATTCAAAGTTTTATGTACTAATTAGTAGTAACATGAGTCATTGCTTTTATTCAATTATTATATGCACCTAAGTTTTAATTGCTTTCTCACATTAAGAACTGCTTAATAGCGACAATAATTTCGACAGGATAACATATACTTTCTATTTCCTGAGGGAAAGTGCTTCAGTATTTGAGACGAGATTATCGTCGAATTTTGGAAATGACAATATATCTATAGATTATAGTTGTCGAATTTCCAACGATCCACATCCTTTGGAAATTCAGTCACAAAAGCCTTACGAAGTAATGGAGTTAATTACCAACAGATTTTGAGATGAAAAAATATAAATGTTTGATGATAGTCGTAGAAATTTCTAACTGCGCTTATCCATCGGAAATTTAGTCCCAAAAACCTTACCAACTGACTGACGACCAAGAGGAGACCGTTATAAACCTATCGAGTTTTTTTTATGGATTTTATGACGCAATTTTGAAATTCTGTGTTGTCAAGCGAAGCCATAGCAAAAGCAAGTAAAACCATCGTAAATTTATGACAAAATCTTAATATAAGAAAAAATGTACATTATTAAATTTTAGGGATAATTACACTCCCCTACTCTGAGGTTTGGTGTAATTACGTGTAGAACCCTGTGGTCTGAGAAATTACATCTAACACCCCTGAAATTTGCTTCCGTCTAACAAATTAGTCCATCCATAAATCAAAAATTCACTAAATTTGCTATTGTTAACAAAAAAAAAAATTAAAAAAAATGTATATTTACTCCCAATTGACTTATTACTAACTTATTGCAGGTCTAAATTTTTTTATGATCAAATTACCCTCACGTCTTCACTCGTTAATGCAAATGAGGAGGTTTATCTTCACCGTTATAAGGGTAGTTTAGTCTAAAAAATTATTTGATCTACAATAAGCTAGTAATAAGTCAATCAATAGTATATATCAATTTTGATTCAGTTTTTTTGTTAATATTAACAAATTTAGTGAATTTTGATTAACGGAAGGACTAATTCGTTAGACAGAAGCAAACCTCAAGGTGCTAGAGTAATTTTCCAAACCATAGGGGGTCTACGTGTAATTATACCAAACTTCAGGAGAGAGAAGTGTAATTATCCCTAAATTTTATGACATATTTTTTTTTATGGTTTCCGAAGGATAAAATTTTGCGTCAATTTTTCATTAATTTTTTGAACGATTTCGTTAATTTCCATTCGATAGTCAAGAGTGTCAGGTTGGCAATTGATACGCACCAGAAGATTTTGCGTCTGTCAGAAAAACCTTCAGTAATTGTAATAATTTTTGGCAGCTCTAAAAGATTCGTCGCTATTATTATATTTTTTTTTGTAGTGATAGTATACTTTAGGATTTAAAGTAATTTTGATCCCGTATCTTTAGCGGTTTTCTCGACTTGGTCCTTTAACTTTTCGACTTCCCAATTTGGTCCTTTATTTTTCAAATCTGCTTGATTTTGATCCTTCAGCCAAATTAGTGACCATTTTTCCCTTTTATAGAAAATCACAATATAGTCCATACACATGCTCTAGTTTGGCGCAACATGCTTTCGTAATAATATTAAGCCTTCATAAAGTCATACCTTGATTTGACCGCCTTGATTCCGAGTGTACCAAGTCCTCGATTTTACGGACTTTCTCCAACCACACAACCGCAGCTGATAGTTTGCAGTAACTTGGCTCCTTCAGTAACAAAACAGCACAACCCTATTTCGTTACCTACCTTAGGGCGTAGAAGATACTCCAGAACCGAGACTTAATAAAATTTGGGATAAACAAGTTGAAGAGAAGCCTTTTTTATTGAAGAAATACATAAAATATTATATAAATATTATTTCATCCGTTGTAGGAAATAACTATTTAGCCTCTTATATGGTAGAGGGCTAGACTCTTTGGGGAAACCCCCATAAATCAAAACATTGGAAACTACAAGGAAAAGACTCAAATTATTATGCTTTTAAAAGTAGGGGGAAATTTCTTATGATCCCCTTCTGCTTCGTTGCTTTCTTATTTATAACCATCCGCGGACTCCAAATGCGGACTCAAACTTATTTTTTATGACATCATTGTGTTTGTCATCACTTTGTCTTTTCTATATGACGTCATTGCGTTCGTCATCCTTCGTCCTTTTCAGCCGGTGGTCATGACTGCTTGTCGGCCATGTAATTGCTGGATGGCTCCTTTAATTTTTCTGACTGTTGGCTTTTATCGTTTTTTGCCGACAGTCTTTTTTTTGAATTTTTATATTTTTTGAATCTTACTTCTTCTTGTAAAACTTCTTCCTTTTACCCTTGTCCGGCTTTGTTTCGGATTTCTTTTGGGTAACCCGTATCTTAGTTTCAAACAGTGATTTTTCTTGTTTTTCGCAGCAAGGCATACATGGTTATGCCATTGCCCAACATGCAGTATGTTGCATGTCTTCATCCTTGTGGGCACAGTTGCAAGTAACTTGTTCTCCCATATGAGCATTCTCTTTTTCTCGAACATGCTTTCTGCAAAATCAGTGCTCTTCCCTGTCATGGAGTTTAACAGGAATGATCCATTCATCTTGTTTGAGAAGATCTTGAATGGATACTTAACTTATCCATCTCAGTGAGACAGACCCATAGACGCCAAGCTCTCTTAGTGGAAATATCGTCTTCCCTAATAGCTAACACCAGTGGAGCTTCTTCTGAGGCAACTTTAATTTTGTTAAAAACTACCATGTCTGGTCTCTGCAGCTTGATGACATGGAACGCTGAATGCGACCCCTTCGTTGCAGTTTCTGGAGCGGCTGATATAAATTTTAGCTTTAGGATATCTCCTCTTTTTAGGTGGGGGTTGTTGTCATGAATCATAAACTGCCCACTAATCCATTCTGGTAACTTTAAAATTTTTGAAAAACTTGGTGACATAGTATGAACTAAAACCAGAGCTCCAAATTCATACCACTCTCGGACTTCTTCAGGTTTAGACCCTTATAACATCCAGACCTTGCTTGGGTTAACTCCTTTGTGGAAAATTAATTTTTCCCACATCCGTAGATAAACCTTCCAAGCAAAAGAACAAGAAGAAGAAGATAATTCGTTAGTATTAGCCTTAGAAGTGTCTGTCATTGGCCTAAGGCTAAGTCTCCCTCTTTTACCCCAGAGGTGTTGGGTTGACTCGAATCATCAGAGACTTGCCCTTTCTGTGACTCGATTGCTGTCGTTTCACCAAAGTATGGCGAGAGCCTTGTGCAAGCAGTACTTGAATTTGCCGCTATAAGTCTAGCCCCGTACTCTAAAGGCATGTTTAAGGTCATGCTCCCGCAACTTGTTAGTCATCTCCGAGGATGATACCATCCCAATTGGTTATTCTAGATCATTCCATAGTGAGGTTGAAGCCACCATGGTAGTTCTTGTTGCGATCTAGACAGTGTCAAGATTAGATATTTGGATTTGTCCAGCCACTTGGGCATTCATTGCTAGCCGTTCAAACTTCGTGTTAAGCTCCTCGAGATTTTTCTGAGGTACCTAAGCCTTAACATGATGGAGTTCGCTCCATCTCTCGTTAGGAAATGTACAAGAACATTTTCATGAGATTTTATAACAATAATATTATAACAATAAATTGGCATTCAGCTTGCCATCTGATAATACGCTCTTCTCAATCTTAGATTCTAATTTATTTTTCAAGAAAGCTTTAAGATTGGTATTATCGACTTTCAAATTGAATTCTTTAGCAAGTAAAAATAAAGGTCATTTCTTAAATGCCTTCCAAATCGCAAAGAACTCTTTCTCGTTGATATGCCACACTTGAGCTTGTTATTCGGAGAACAACCCTCCAGTGTATCTATAAGGTTTTTCCCCTGTAGTGGTCCTTTTCATGAGCACTACTTCCCATCTATAATCATTGGTATCAGTGTAGACTACAAATCATCCTTGTCTTATGGTATTGCAAGCTTTGACAAGTTATTGCAAACCTGTTACAGCTCACGAACCCTTTGAGTATGAATTTCCCCCCATTTCCACTTTTAACTTTCTGTTTCATTCAAAAGTGATCGGAAATCCTTTTTATATCTTGCAAGATCCTTTATAAAGATACCTGCAAAATTAACCACTCCTAAGAAGCTTTATAAATTCTTCTTATCCTTGAGTACGTCTGGAAAATTGCGGATTTTTTTCCACAATATGCTCCTGCAACTCAATACATATTTTGTCAATAAGAATTCCTAAAAATTCAATTTATTGACTGCTATTGTAGACCCTTCTCTATAACATGCATCAAAAAATATTTTAAAATGTTTATTATGATCTCTCATATTTTTGGATGCAATCAATATATCGTCAATATAGACAAACATGAACTCGAAATAATCCTTGAAAGATTATTCATTTTTTTTGAAATATGAGGGGTGCATTAGCTAGACCCATTAGAGTACGTTCCAAATATATTGTCCCTATGGTGTGGAGAATGCAGTAAATTTCTTTAATTCACTCTCCATCTTAATCTAATAAAACCCAGATTTGCAATCGAATTTTGAAAATACTTTTGCACCTTTAATGCAATCAAACAAGTGCTCTCTATTAGGGATGTAATAACCATCAAATTCTAATATCTTATTAGAACCTTGATAGTTAATAACTAACTTGGGTTACCTCTTTTTATCTCACCATAGTTTCTTACCAGAAATCCAGGGCTACCGTAGGTAGAGATTCCAGGCTTGATGTGTCCAAGATTGATATGCTCTTTGATAACATTTGCATATCCTTCTTGTCTTACATGTTCATCTGGATAGGCATATATCGAACATACTCATATTTGCATTTCTCTTTGACCTTGAGAATAGTTTCGATCTTGTTTCTATCCCACCATGCCAGAGGGTTCTCACTAAAGTTCCTCTGGATGAACTTCTTGACATTCTCAAGAGAAAGCCTATTTTCCTCGCTTATGTCCATTGCTTTTAATTCCTGCAATGCTTCCTTGAGGTTCTTAATCTCTTCCTCAAATTCCTCATAGAAACTATCACTATTGATGAGTCTCTGTTGCCTGAAAGATAAAAGAACTTTACCGAATTTTCTTTTATCCTGCATTTTCGGGTGAGTTAATTTGGCATCAAAATCACCACGCTTACTGCGAAAGGCATTATCCTGTTAAATGTCTTTTCTCTTCACAAAATATGTATCTCACTACCAGTTAGTAGTAAAGATTAACAGGTTCCTTTGATTATCCTGCATATATCTTGCAAATGTCTGAATAAAATTATTATCTAGCAAGATATCAGCACCAGTATCATAAAAGTAAATAGGAAGCGTTTTTACCCTAAACCAGGATAAAAGGTTGCTAGGTTGTATGCAATCCTAGGATGCTAGGTTGTATGCAATCCTAGGATGAATGTCAAACATAAATTTTTCTGCATACAGATTACCTATCATTGTCTGAAGACAACTATCTCTTAAGTTATTGATTATTCTATCCATTATTGACAAATGTATGTTTGAATCAATCCTTCCTTAAAAGTTGCTTTTATTACTACTTAAATAGTTCATATGTGGATCTATTTCATAATACATCTATTTCTTCTCTAAGCCTACTTAATTCTTCAAGAATTTCTTCTTAAGGAATAAGCTACATTTCTATCACATTACCAGTAAATTCCATGAGAATAGCAAACTTACCGGAACTTACTTTGTAGATTATGTGATGTTTCCTCTAATTTAGTCGTATCTGGTTGAGGACTTTACCGATCCCTCCAATCCTAAATCCATCATATGGACTGAGGTTGGAATCTTGATGCATTATTCTTTCTATGGTTTTGTTTGACACCGTCATTCTGGAAAAGAATCCTGATGGGCTTTCATAGGTTTTAAGCATATCTCCCTCGTTGTAGTTATTATGACTCGATTGAAGATCCATTCGGATCGGTCTCTATCTCCACTTCATAGACACTTTCGTCTGAAGGAAGGTCTCGAACTGGTATATTGGTACCAATTCCCCATAGTAGACTGCGTCTAGGATGTCATTTGTGGCTTCAAATTTTCTTAATTCACCACGTTTCTGCGAGCAGTCTGGAGCTAGATGACCTCTTGCTCCGCATGTCTAACAGTTGCAGTCTTTGAAACTTTCATTGGCTCGGGTATGGACCCATCTGAAAGTTCTCCTTGTAGCGGTTCTTCCTATGGATCTTGTATCTGTTCGCCTAGATCCTTGGGATGAATCTCTTGTTGGTCTACTCCTGTATCCAAATTTGTGTGTTCTGGATTTTGATTTGGACCACAATGATCTCCGCCTGAAAGAGGTTCTTCCAGAACTCCTAGGGTAGAAGTCACTCATTTGCTTCTTCATCTTCCTTGGCTCACCTGATTCTCCTATAATAGTAGGAAAATCGTTGTTATCATAACAGAGAGGGGTTCATTTAATCATACCTCTCATCCTTTTATATTTTTCTGGATGGATGCTTGATAACACCAATCTTCTACTTGTCTTTAAGGAAAGACATTCTCCGTGCTATTGAATCTATTTGTCCTTCAGGTACTTTGTATGATTGGATCAACATTTCCCTCCATGGACTGGATATTTTTGCAAAGAATATTGGAGCTGCTACTTCCACTGCTACTCCACTTAGGAAGAAATACTTGCAAAATCAATAGATATATCCATCTACTACGTAAATACTTCTTAATTCAAGGCTAAAGAGAGCTTGTGCATATTCTCTAGCCTTTTCTATTCTACTTCCTTCGAAGTATCCATCTCCGATGAAGTGTATCTTGAAGAGCCTCCCTAGCCAATCTACTATTGCACTCTTTGAATCTCCGACAAGGATACTGGCTTTAGTATCAGCTGGGGTATTATCCCATCCGATTTTCACAGAACCCTCTAAGCTTAACTCCACTAATTTTATGAAGTTTTCTTTATCGAGTTCTAGAGTGTTATTGTTATCTTTATGGCTGCAACCCATTCATCTATCAGTTTCTCGATGTTTTGGAAGTTGATAATATCCAGATTTAATACGGCACCAAATGGATGCAAGGGCTGGAGCATGGTCCTTGCCCAAGGTGTATATTAAGGTGCCCTTCTAGGATTTCTCCCTGAATTTTCTCTAAGTCTGGTTCCCACAAACATTAGTATCGCATTGGTGTGGAAATCCACACTTTCTCTCATTGGATGATCCTGTCGGTGGGACATGTGGTGGTAGTACTAGAGTGACTTCATTGGTTTGAACATTGACTAATTCCACAATCCCGAGTTGGGAAAAGGATTCGGCCAATTCCTATAGATCTTATAAATCCGCTCTAGTTACCTCCATTATTTTATGGAGTTAAGGATTTCTCGGATCTGTACATCTCTTGTCTTTGGCTTTGAAATCTCCTTCGCCTTCCCCTTCTGATGTAGAAGAGGTACTATCCCCAGGGCGTCCCTGATCTGCTCTTGTCTGGATATGGATGTTTTAGGGTTCTCCCATTGATTCCTTTTTAGATCTGCAATTTCTGTTTTCAAATCTTTAAGATCCTTGTGTAGATCTGGAAGGATTTTAGGATCCCATCCATCTTGTGGCACAAAAAATCTACTTTCATAGGTATACTAATTAACCTATGTCCATAGTCTTGGACCGTCTTCTGAATTTTTCTCAGATCTTGGGAGATCTTCGAGTTATCCGGCTCGAGTTCTTTCTAAGCAGTTCCTCTAATCATAATTTTTAAACATGTAACGATGAAGGAATTTACCCATTCCATTTCTCCTGACTGGAATCCTACCATGTACTTCGGTGGAATGCAAACGTCTCACCCGCATTTCACTACTAAAAATTGACTTTTTGCTACAATTAAAATTATATAGCAAGTTCCTCTAATCTTTATCTTTTCTTTCTAATTAATTTTTTATTTTTTAAAATTGTTAGAAATAAGGAGAACCCACATCTTATTTAGTCAATTCTTTCTCCTAAATAATCTCATATATCCTTTCATTAAAATTTCAATTCTATAAAAGTTATTAATTAGTTAGGATATTAGTTTTATTTTATTTTGACTAATTTCTATTTATTTTTGTTTTACTCTAATTAGATTTTTCCCACCAAAATTTTGTCCAACTTCTTTTTGCTTCATATAACAAAATTATGTGGTAAATATATCAATTTTTGCTACAATATTAAAAAATTCCTGGTAATTGTATTTAATTATACACTATACAACTAAATTCTAGCAATAGAATAGGTTTATACTACAAATTATATGTGTAGTATTTGTAATAAAATCTATTACTTTTTACCACAATAGGAAAATATAGCAAAAGATTTTCTTTAACTACAATATTTTCAATGAAGCAAAAAAAAATTGTGGTAAAGGCCTATTATCTTGTAGTGAATTTCCTAGTAGTGTCTGTCGGACTTAGAAATTTCTCATCCATTCTTGTTCTTCTTCTCCTTGAAGAAGACTTGTATCGATCCACTTCGAAGCTTCACCACTTTTCCCAAAAATTTCCTTAAAGAAATTTTTTCTTTGTCTTTCCAGAATCTGAAAATATTCTCTATTGTTCCTGTAACTCGAAATTCCGTCGGTTCCATTTTCTCTTGAAGAGTCTCATCCGCTAGTAAAAAATAATATTTAAATGCAATATAACAATATATTCTCAATAAACATAGGCTCTAATACCATTTCTAGCAAGTATGGGTGAAAATATGCATAAAAATGCATAAATAGTGAAATGGACTAAAATTCGCGCTTTAAATTAGTAGAGGGGTAAAATGGTCGAAAATTTTGCGTAGATCTTGTAAGATCTGGTTGGAGGATTAAAGTTGAGAGATTTTGAAAAGTTACGGGATTAAAATAAAATCGCTAAAAGTTAAGGGACTAAAATAAAAAATGGCCAAAATTACGGGACGAGTTTTGCCTTTAACCCTATACTTTATTTTTAAGATCTTATGGTTCCTTAATTTTAGCCATATTAATTTTCAAAAATATATATTAATATTGTTTAAGCTTCATGATTTTATTTTATTCCAAAAATTTTTAAAATCTTATATTTAAAATAAAGTCTAGAGTTTATAAAATTCTTTCACTAAGTTTAACAAATTAGCACTATAAGCTTAGTATCTTTGGATATATGTATGTAATTAGAATTTCGGCATTGGATTAATTAAACTCTTTTTCTTTTATAGTCAATATTTAATAACTAAAACATTGCGATAAGTGTTGTAATTAAAGTCATATGTACGTACTTAATATATAGATAAAATCATACCTAACTTCTTACTTTTTCAATGTTTTATGTACTACTAACTGGACGTTTTTCATTCAATGTTGTTAGTACTTACAAGTAAAAGCCATACAACTATATATGTCCTTGCTTTAATATATCTTTCTCCAAATAAATGCATATCTTGTTTTTTCTTTATTAAAGTTTAGGATTATTTATTGCTATTTTGGTATTTTAAAATGAGTTAAATACAAATTACCGCATATGATACACTAAATGAGCAAATTACCCCTGTAAAAAGAAATTAGCAAATTACCCCTATATTTTACATAATAAAGCAAATAAACCCCCACGCGAATTCATAAGATCAATGGTCCAGATTTTAGTAAATTTGATCAACGGTCTAGATTAAAAATATATATTTATAGAAATATATATTATATAAAATTTAATTAAAAAATATATTATAATATATTCTTATTAATTAAATATATATATATATATAATATATATATATATATATAGAGAGAGAGAGAGAGAGAGAGAGTGGGAGCTTGGGGGGGGGGGGGGCGATAGGGAACGGGGAGAAGGTGGGGGGCGGGCGACGGGGAAGGCGGGAGGGGGGGGGGGGGGGAGACAGGCCGGCGATGGAAAGGTGGGGGAGAAGGTTTGGGAGATTGGGCGGCGGCGATAAGGGTTTGCGAGATGGGGGGGGCGATAGAGGAGGGTTCTAGGGACTGTGGGGCGGTAGCGCCGGAAATGGACAGCGAGGATGGGGAGGAGCCTGGGCGTGGGGAGGATGACGGGGTGGGGTGGTGTGCGTGCTGGGAGATGAGAGCGGTGGCGGCAGCCAGCGGTGAGTAGAGGAAGATGCCATTTAACTTCTCCAAAAATAAAATTAAAAGAAAATTTAAATGGCATTATTTAGTGTGTGGTTTCTGTGTGTAGTGTTAGATGTGTGCGTGTGTGTGTGGGTTTTTTATGTGCAGCGTCTGTTTGTACAATTTTCACTATTAAAAAGTGAGGTCATTGATTTTGATTTTCACAATTTTCACAATTTCACCATACAACACTTAGTTCTTGATTTTGCTTGGTGGTCGATTTTGAGAATTGCCTCCAAAACTCACTCGAGAGGGTTTATGAACAACTCGCAGAAAAACATTTTACAGATGCACTTGAGTTTTATACCCAGTGCTTTTACATTGTTTATCGTATTAGTTCATAATTCATGTGGGATGGAGTATTGCACATAGTAAAAACTCTGTAGCTACTACTGTTGCAATGGAAGTGGAAATTTTGTCGGAATTAATTTTCAATGTCATGGCTACAAAAATTATTTAGCAATTCTTTTACCAAAAATCTGTAGTAGTGTTTTTGCTATAAAATAAAAGTTCCGTAGCTATATTTGTTACAGATGGAAAATTCATAGCTATTTTTGTTTTCATTACAAATGAGATTTTGTAGTAGGTTTTCTTTCCCACGACAATTATGTAGTTCACTTTATAAATAAGATATTGTATACTTTTTACTTTTAAATCTATTATTGGGACGGATGTTGGGACGATTTGCCGAAGCCGTCCCACAATTTAGAACGGAATTTGGGACAGTCTATAAAAGCCGTCCGAAAGCAGGACCAAAGGACGAATAATTAAAATATAAGTATGGGACAACTTTATGGACAGTTTGGCATGGCCTTTGGGATGTGTTTTCTTTTATTATGTGGGATGGAAATTTGGGACGAATAACTATACGGTTTTTTAATCGGACGTAACTTGGGGACGCAACTTTTTAGTCGGACGTATTATTTTTTTAACGTTTTTTGGGACGGTGTTTGCACATCCTTTGGGATGTTTTTTCTTTTTTTATTTGGGACTGAATTTCGTTCCGAATTTCGTCCTTATTTTTAGTTAATTTAAAAAAAATTAATTTCTTTTTTTTTGTTTTTATATTTTTTGTTAGGCGAAATTTTACTGTATTAAATTTATAATTGAAGAAAATATTTTCCATACAAAAGAGATTAAAATTAGCCAAAATAATTTAAATTCAATGTATAGTTCACAATTCGAATTTCAAAGAAAAATATTAAAATTTAAATCATAATCTAACGGCTAGGGAAAATGTTGGTCGGCTGGCTAAAGGTCTACAGCTTCTTCGTCCTGCCGTTGCGTGGACTCCTCAGTTGGGGCATCAACAACCGGTGGCTGGTCGGGGCACATCATCTGGATCCCAAATATATTCAAGCAATTACGTCAACAACGAAAGCATAAAGGAAATTGCAAGAAATAATAGGAAAAAAATTGGCAAGTTAATTACTTAGAAGTCATTGGTAAGCTTACTCTGGCAAGATAAACGAAGAACAAAATTATTTCTCTCATAACTAATATTTTCTTGTTTATGAAATATACAACTTATTTCTAAGTCAATCCCATGCCAATAATGCCTTTTTAAGCTAAGAGTTAATCAAGTAAAATTAGTTTACTTGAATTGTTTTAAGTTAAGAGTTAACCAAGTTAAATTAATTCTCTTAAAGATTTTAATCGAGAGTTAACCAAGTTAAATTAATTTACTTGCAGGTTTTAAATTGAAAATTAACTAAGTTAAATTAGTTTGTTTGAAAGTTTTTAAACTGAGAATTAACCAAATTAAATGAGTTTACTTGAAAATTTTAAATTAAGAGTTAACTAAGTTAAATTAATTTACTTGATGGTTTTAAGTTGAGGAGTTAATTAAGTTAAATGGGTTTATTTGAAGGACTTAAATTGAGAAGTTAACTAAGTGAAATTAGTTTTTTGAAGATTTTAAGTTAAGAGTTAATCAAATTAAATTAATTTACTTGAAGGTTTTAAATTGAGAGTTAATTAAGTTAAATTAGTTTACTTGAAGTTACGAGTTAAACAAGTTAAAATTACTTTAGTTGAAAGCTAATAGTTAACTTAGTTAAATTGATTTACTTGAAACTTTTAAGTTTATGGTAAATTAGTTTATTTGAATCTTTAATTTGAGACTTAACTAAATTAAATTAATTAGTTTAGTTGAAAATTTTAATTTGAGAGTTAAATTAGTTTAATTTAATCTTTTAAATTGATAATTAGCTTAGTTAAATTAATTTATTTGAAAATTTTAAGTTAATAATTAACTTAATCAAAATTAGTTTAATCATCACAACTCTTGCAATCTCAGCCTATGAAATTATTGATGATGAATGAATCATATTATCATCAAACAAATCTTTCTCCGCAACTTGAGTTTTTGCTTATCCCCTAACTTAAATGGAAACTCGAGGGATAATACAATAACACAATCTCTACTTGCTCCATAAATTATTGTTTTGTTTAGAAGCAGTTTTCAAGTTCGACATACGATATTTGAAATTTGGAGAGTTGGAAAAATTATTCTCATATTCATTGGCTTTTCAAGTTGATTTGCAATGAGAAGAGATGAGAGGTAAAGATTGTCCCACTAGGAGTGCCAAAATTTGTAAACGCCTATATTTATCGTGTTTGAAAATCAAAACATGTAGAGTTGTGATGCACTTGAACACATTTTGTATTATCTCTTTATAATTTATTTTAAAAAATAAATACATCATATATTTGGAATTATATGATTGATCAACTTGACATTATCTCTTTCATATTTGTAATTTTTAAAAAGATAAATATCGCAAATATTGTCTTGACTTGATTGGAACATACATGATGTTGCTCCACGTGGTGTCGTCTGATTGGCTAGAATCTTTAACTGCAAAATATTATGTGATTGGCCGAAATGCTTCATTTTGACACTTTGATTTGATGGCAAAATATATTTTACAATATAATTTAAACTGACTATTTATATTTTAAAATTAATTTAAGGCAAAATTATATTTTGTGTCCTGTAACTTTAGATCGTTAGCACTTTTAGTCATATAACTTACTCTGTCACACGTTTAGTCTTTTTTTTTTTTTTTTTTAACGAATTTAGTTCTAAGCATCTCACATTTGGTCATTTTTTAACAAATTTGGTTTTGTGTTGATAATTTTGGTCTCAATCACACTATAATAAATGTCATTTTTAATCATGTAACTATGAGTCGTTAGGACCAAAATTGTCAATACAGGACTAAATATGGCAAAAAATGGGCCAAATATGAGATGCCCAGGTTAAATTCTTTAAAAAAGAACTAAGTGTATACGTAAAGTGAGTTACAGAATTAAAAATACTAATAACCTAAAGTTATAGAACAAAAATATAATTTTATCTTAATTTAATAAATTCAAAAATACAAATAAAAATATATATAAATAATCAATATATTATTTTAAGCCCAACCAATAATACGCGGCGTGAATTTTGTGTAGTAGTAGTACTTCTATGGGATTATCATGAGGTCTTTAGGTCCTATGGCGAATAGACCAAGTAACGGTCACTCTGATTAGGCATCTGCACGTATCATTCAGGTCGAGGCATGTGTCGGAGCTGGAAGCATCCCACCACCGATCACACCCTCCAATCATCCCCAACCACACCTCCACCTTCACAGTTTGGTCTGAACTTGAAAATTTAGCTACAAATATTAGCTGCAACTGGATACTCCTACGACGTCACTTTAATTATATTATAAAATATTGCATGCAAAATGTATTCTCACGGACTTGGACTTTATAGGGCACAAATACACTTGGTACGTACTGTGATAAAACATATGGATAATTACACTCTTTTTTCCTAAAATTTTGATGTAAATTAATATACATAAATTTTTGTGATTCAAAAAATTATATTTAATACCTTTAAAGTTTGCTTTCGTCTAATAAATAAGTTTATCAATCAATCAAAATTCATCAAATTTATTGATATTAACAAAAAAAATTGGAAAAAATTCTACATTTACCCTAATTGACAAGTATTAATGATTTATTCCAAGTTAAATAATTTTTTTTATAACCATACCATCATACGTCTTCATGCAATAATGCATTTGAGGAGATATATTTTCACTATTATAAGGGTAGTTTAGTCGGAAACAAATTGTTTGACCTGCAATAAATCAGAAATAAGGTAAATATCAACTTTCATTCAATTTCTTTTTATTAATATCAGCAAGTTTAGTGAATTTTGACTAATAAAAGGATTTATTTGTTAGGCGGGAGTAAATTTTAAAAGTGTTAGATGTAATTTTTTAAGTCACAATGAATATACGTGCAATTATACTAAATTTTATGGGAGGTTAGGAATGTAATTAGAGCTAACAAATATAGTAAATATTTGCATGCTATTGCAAACAAAAGAAGAAAATTTTATCCAAGGCCCATGAAAAGGAATTGGATTTTCTCTCAAGAAGATTAATTAAAAACTTAGAATCATACTTTATTAAGCTTTCCAAAGGCGGAAACCCATGTGTTCAGAACAATCAGAATTGTCTAAACCAATTGAAGAAGAAAATTTGGCAAGCAATTCCTTCATTCCATCCAAAATTCTAATTTAAATTGAATTTAATTAAATTTAAATTATTATATGATAAATAAAATATATTTACTGTTTAGTTAATGTACAATTTATAAAGAATGATTGATCACACTTATTTGTAATTGATTAAATTGAGTATAACAACCACTTTTTCCAAATACTTTGATCTCAAATCAAGGGTATAATAGTACAATTTATTAAAAAAATAATATAAGAATTATGACACCTTCTTTTAAGAGACAAAAATAATACTCATTAAAACTAATAAAGAATAATAGTTTTATTTTAAGTTGTTTAGTATGATTGGAACAGAGGTCAATTGCAAATACTTTTCTTTATTAATTTGGTACAAAAAAAATAGATTAGAAAGAAAAATTAATTTTTTGCGCTTTCTCTTTATTTTATATTAGAAAATAAACGCATTAATATATACTAAAGTAATTTTAGTACATAAAAAAACTAAAAATTTTATTAGGAAAAATATTCATCATACAAGAACAAATATATTTTTTTTAATAAAAATATCCATCAAAATGAGTATTGTGCATTTATTTTCAATTATTCAATTTAAACAAAGTAAAGATTACTATCAATGATTGACGGCGTAGTTGTTTTCCGATGATTTGATTATCTTTTCTAAAAAATTATGTACCTATATTATCAATGGGAAGGAAAAAAGTAGTGAAATTTTTTATATATAGGTAATAGAGTAAATTAAAATAGAATATGTATTTTTTTATCTTTTTCGTCTAATACATTCACTTTTTCGCTCAATTTTGGACGAAAATAAAATTAAACTTTTGAAGGTTTCATATACATCCAATTTTACCTTCCTGTGCTTTTTAAGATGAAGCAGTTTACCTCCCTGTTTAAAGAGGTAGTTTGCTTCATTTTAAAAATACAGGGAATAAATTATTATATTTTAAAAAAATACATGGAGGTAATTATTATTTTTTATTTTTATCATTATAAAAAATAATTTTCTCATTTATAATATTACATAAATTTCATGCATTTTTTCCTTTCTAAAATAGGATGAAATATACTCAACAATTCGGGATACCTTTTGGGTTAAATTAATGAAAGCAAAACATTTTTCTCCCAAAACCAATTTCTTGGAATATACACTAAAAGTTTTTTATTTAAAATGGAAATTTGGAATGGATTTTAATTAATTCGGATGAGTGGAAGGATTTTAGGAGGAGTTTTGTGACTGATTACATGAATCCGTCATAGATTTGGAACGGACTTAGGTTGTAAATCCATCAGAAATGTTATGTTATACAAATATTAGTTAAATTAAATATGCAGCGAGTTTTGTAATGAAATTGGGATGATTTTCTATTTACATGTTAACAATATCTGTTACAAAATTAGCTACAAAATTTATTTATTTTTAAATTGAATTATTCTAATTTTAAATTAATTTATTTCTAAATTTTAATTTCAATGACTAAAATTAAAATTTCTTATTATAATAAATTATTTGGATTTTAATTTATAAATTTATGTTTTTAGAATTCTATAAACTAAATTAGGCGAGGCGGGTCTCGGGTTCGGAACTCGCCCCGTTGCCATTACTAGTCATGATTGTCTCCCTACGTGCAAGTTTTAGCGAATAATTGTAACTTTAGGATTAAACCCCATTAACTCTTGTGTGTGTTCCATGTGCACGACCACGATAGATCAGGAACCAGTCCACAGTCATATTCCCAGAACTCTAAAGATACTTGTGGGAGAGTATGAAGTGTTTCTCAAAACTCATAAACTATTAACACAAAATTCACTTTCTTAATGTGTCAAATGAAGAATGCTAATGGCCCTTAAAATAGTTGTAAGAATTTGACTGTTATAAAATATTAAGTGGCCAAATTAGAACTCATCATATTATAATAAATCCAATTATAAATAGGCTACATAAATATATAAAGTGTAACGGTCAAATACTTGCTAAACCTTATGAAATCACAATTAAATCATTATAATAATGAAACCATAAACCTTAAATAAATATCAAATTAAGCTGGCACATTAAGTTGAAATAAAGTGTTGGAAATAATTTGGCAATGTAGAAAATTTAAAGCTTATTTCCAACGATCCCGCACAAGATTTAAAATTTTGAAATATGAAATGAAATAAGTGACAACTTATATCGTTCAATCAGTGCACGTGCTTTCGGAGTTTGAACATACATTTAGTATTGGTAATTACCACACACACGATAATAACTTTAGGACATGACTATAGTGGATGAGCGCATTAATGGCCCTACAATCCTAATTCTCTTGAGGTTTCTAGGGTTAGCCCAAACCCATAGCCACAACCCATGGCAACTCGCTTAAGTGAGCCCTCTAAAGGTATGTGTGACCCATACCACTCGTGGAAATCCCGCATTCGGCCTTTCAAAGGTCAATAACATCACATTTTTATAGCATTTCACCTTAGGGATGGAAAGAAAATCATTGTATTTTTTTTTTAATAATAATACTCTCTCCTCAAAATAATATGCTATATATAAGTCATGCAGTGCAGGTTATTTCTACCCATTGAACCTTCATCATGGGGTCTTCAATTATAAAGGTTGGGCTACTTCCGAAAGTGGCTCCCTTATGGGCTTAGCCCATCCCCCTCGATGATAAAGGATCTAGCCTCTGCGCTAGTTCCCCAAGATAATTTTTCATCACATGGAATAATTATATCACATGTCTCTATTTTTTATCATTTTTATCTCATTCTCTTTGTCATATCATACGCACAACCTGGATATCAAAAGAAAATTCCACAAATAATAATTGACAGGCCTTTATTTATGTTATTTTTATTGCATGCTCTTCTGCATTTATACTTCAAATAAATAATTTCTCAATGGAATTTTTCTGAAAGCAATTTACCCACCTCTTTATTTTTATGTGCAAATCTTGTACATTCACATTTCAAAATAGTTATTTTTAAAATTCATGAGTATATTAATCAAGACATTGACATTTACTAAGTCCATCAATCTAATTAAATCATAAATTGGTCCACATAGGTCCAAACTTTTTGCTAGATTTTGTTAGCGGCGACATATGTAAGCAATTTGTCAGGTTGTGTGTAAAGCGTAGTCGAGTCCATGGAACTCTATTGTAAATCTTATGGCGCATATTAAATAGGACTAAATACATTTTGGTTTCCGGAACTGATGTTATTTGATATTTTCGTTCTTTAGCTTTTTAGGATATATTTTAGTTCGTATCTTTTCAATTTTATAATTTGAGCCATTTTGTTCGTCGGAGTTCACTCCATGGGCAAAAATGGTGAATTCTGACGAAATATGACCAAAATTGCAAAATTTAAAATGATGCACGACCAAAATACGAATTGAGAAAGTTGAAGGAGAAAAAGTGCTGGCATAAATGGTCAATAGAAACAACTAAAAGCCCCACAATTTTAAAATGTCTATGTAAGAGGCACATGTATTTTTTCAGTGAGAAAGGTGAACTAGCTCCCCAAAAAAGAATCAAATTTTCAAAAATTAAAAAGATGCGAACCCAAAATGCTATTCTAGAAATTAAAAAATGAAAATGTGAAATGACCTAAATTATGAGATAAAAAATATATTTAAGCCTATTATATAAAAAGCCTACTACTATTATTATTCAATAAAAGAAAAAGAAAACTCAAATTTAGCATAAACAATTAAGGACATGATTGGTATGTAAGAATGAAATTAAATGGGAATGGAATAGATTTAGGAATGGAATAAAAGAAGGGAATGGAATCACATTTGAATAGCATTCCGATGATTGGTATACATAATAAATTAGAAGGTAATAGAATTGTCATTCCTTAATTGATTCAATTAACATAATTGATAATTAGAAAATAATAATTAGTAATAAAATAAAATTATTTTATGACAAATTTGCTCTTTTGTATTTAAAAAAAAAATATTATTCATATTTTATTGAGTATGTTGAATTCAATTATATAACAATTTTCTAAAAATTACTTACAGAAGGTTATAACAATTTATAAAAACATCTAATATATTATTGAATATATATTATTTATTTACGTAATAAATAATTTATTGACTCGTTGAACATATAAATTATATTTTTCTACCAAAATATAAAAAAAATTATTCGAACAATCCAATGGATTAATGTATTTAATCAGTACCTACCACTATTTGTTCATTACTCAGTTAAAGAAATTTTTTGAATTAATAAAATAATTAAAAATCAAAGCAATATCACTTTTTTTTACCATATACATAATTATTTTTTAATACTAGATACAAAAAATAATCAAATTTAATAACAATTAAAACTGAATATTAAATTAATACAAGAAAAAAAAAACTTTCATTCCGTAAATGTTGGGAATAGCTAATATCATGGTTGGGGAAGGGAATGGCTAATCCATTATCTAAGGGAATAGGAATTCCAATAGAAATAAGCATTTCCAAACCTAAAGCATACCAATCATAAATATAGGAATGGACATGAGAGTACCCATTCCATTCCCACTCCATCCCTACATACCAATCACATCCTAAGGGCATGATTAGTATGTAGGAATGAAATTAAGTAGGAATGGAATAAGGAAGGGAAAGGAATCATATTGAATAACATTCCTTTATTGGTATATTCAATAAATTAGAAGGTAATATAATTCATTCCTTAGTTTCTTACTTGATTCCATTAACAAAATTAATAATTAAAAAATAATGATTAGTAATAAAATAAAATTATTTTTATGACAGATTTCCTCTTTAGTAATTTGTTAACAAAAATAATTTATTTATATATTTTTTAAAAATATAGAATTCAATTGTATAGTGGTATTTTAAAAATTGCGTACAAAATATTATAAATAATTTATAAAATATCTCGTATATTATTAAAAATACATATCTATATAAATTATTTATTTACGTAATAAATAATTTATTGACTCGTTAAACATACAGATAATATTTTTCTGCCAAAAAAACAAATTAATTCAAATAATCAAATGAACTAATGTATTTAATTAGTGCATCTAGCATTATTTATTCAGTACTCAATTAATTTTTTTAATTAATAAAAATAATTAAGTATCAAAGTGATTATTATTTTTCTTACCATGGATGCATAATTATTTTTCAATACTCGATACAAAAACTATTTAAATTTAATATTAATTAAAATTAAATATTAAACTAATACAGTACATTGACAATTAGGCTTTGATACTCTACCAAATAAATATTTTGAACTAATAACAATTAAAACTAAATATCAAATTCAATGGATTAATATTTTGTTCCCATTATTTATTAATTCAAAATAATATTTTGAATTAATAAAAAGAATCATACTTGATAAAATACACCTAAAACATTAATGTCTTATATAATATAATCACAAGGATAATTTTATTAAGAAAAAAAAATTTCACTCCCAAGCTCATAGAAATAGCTAATACCATGATATTTGGATGGAATCACTAATCCCTTTCCTAAGGGAATAAGAATTCAAATAGAATAGCCAATTCATTTCCTTAATTAAATTTAATTATACCAATCACATGTATAGAAATAAAATTGAAAATGCCAATTTCATTCCCTCCGTATTCCTTTATACCAATCATGGACTAAGAATAACTCTTTTACGTTCACTATTTTAACAGCAGTAGTACCGTGTAATTTGAGCCTCCTTCTCCCATGTATTATACGGTCCAGCTGTGTTGAGCAACACGTGGCATACTCCGACTCCATTACTTTTAACCTTAATTTTAATAATTGAATAAAAAAATAATAAAAATTCGTAATAATATTTAATATAGGTATACGTGTAGATTGAGAAGGTGAGAATAGGCTGTGCAGAGTGTATGAGGTTTGGAAGACAGTGGAACAGAGTCAAAGCCTCTTCACTACAGTGCTAGTGCTGGGAAGTAGTTGAATCATAAATTCGACCTGGAACGCTGCAAAAAGAAGGAATTTTTTTTTGTCCAAATCAAGTTTAGTCGAATCAAATCAATTAAAAAATAATTATATCATATTTGTAATATAATTAGTCACTTTCTCTAAACTATATATCAATAATATGACAAATATATTAACTTCACCATTTAATTAATTCAAGTGCAATCTGTTCAGATTCGAACAAAAATCTCTAAAAAAATACAAATACACACACATAACTCTCTCTCTCTCCAATTGAATAGTCACCGCTCAACCAGGTTTCCGCTCCACCTCCTCACTAAATGCTTACCCACCCCCCCTTCCAACGATTTAAAGAAACAAAACTTTGTTGTTTTCCTCGTTTTAAAAATAATCAAAAATAACATTTTACTCATAGTTACTTACATTTGAATTCTCAAAAATATAATTAATCATCTCACATATCAACAAATCCTCATGTCTTTTTTGACCACTTTAACAGATTTTAATTATTTTTATTTAAAAAAAATACAAGCAACTTTCTTGTAATACTATAAATGAGCAAAACTTATTTTTCTTTATGAAATAAATTAAAAATTTATCTCTTTATATTTTTAAAAGTGCAGCAATTTATTCCTTTATATTTTACAAAACAGAGCAATTTTACCTGCTTATAAAAGGAGGTAATTAATTGCTTCATTTTAGAAAAATAGAGGAGAATAAATAGTTGTTATCTTTTTTTATAAGAAAATAATTTGTTAATTTATAATATCACAAAAAATAAATTGTATTAAATTCTTTTTATTTCTAATAACAATTATAAAATATAAAATAAAATTGGTAATATGATCAATTATTATTATAAAAAAAATTGCCACCGCATACTTCCCTCATTAGCCAAAGAAAGTTATATAGCATCTCTCCTCTTCCCACACATACATATATTTACTCAAAACCTGCCTCTCTATTCTCTTCTCTTCTCTTCTCATGACCACTTAACAAAAGAATCAAACTAAAAAAGAAACAAAAACCCTGTCTGGAAATTAATAATGAACCTGCAGGAATCTGCATCATCAGGAGGAGGAACAGCAACGGCGCCGTTCTCCATCTCGAGGGATGATGAGGAGGAGAAGCAGAAGAAATCAGGAAAGGCAGCGACGACGAAGAGCGTCGGCCTGCGGAAACTCTTTGCCTTTGCAGATGGGTATGACTACTTCCTGATGTTCGTCGGCTCCGTCGGCGCCTGCGTGCACGGAGCTTCCGTCCCCGTTTTCTTCATTTTCTTCGGCCAGTTGATCAACATCATCGGCCTGGCCTATCTCTTCCCTAAAGAAGCTTCCCATAAAGTCGCCAAGGTATTATATATATATTTTTCATTCGTAGCAAAAAAAAAAACGTCCCGTTTTTACGATGAATTTTGATAAATTTTAAAGTTTTGTATATAAATTTGTAAGTAATTAACATTTGATATCATTGTTGTGTGTTTTTGCAGTATTCGTTGGATTTTGTGTATCTGAGCACAGTCATAATGTTTTCATCATGGACAGGTAAAAGAATTATTACGTATGTACGTATGTATAAAATTGAGCATACATACACACACACATAGGGGTGTGTGTGTGTATGATGATGATGATATAGAGAGAGTGATGAATTGTGTGTATACGTTTACGTACAGAGGTGGCTTGTTGGATGCATTCAGGGGAAAGACAGGCAGCAAAGATGAGAATGGCGTATTTGAGGAGTATGTTGAGTCAAGACATCAGCATCTTCGACACCGAATCCTCCACCGGAGAAGTCATTTCTGCCATCACCACTGACATTATTGTTGTGCAGGATGCTATTTCTGAAAAGGTGCTCTTTTTTATTTTTTCAATTAATTAATTTATTTACTTTTTCATAATTTTCAATTTTAAAAAAATGTGTACTTATGTGAAACTTGAAGAGTATTTATTACAATTTAATTCATAATTAAATGATGTGTAATTAGGAATAATGGGAACGACAATATTTTTTAATTACAATCTGAAATTTGATTTTGATTTTGATTTTGATTTTTGAGTGGAAAAAAATGGCATTAAATGCGGTCTTTTATCAAAAGGATTAATGCAATGTGATGTTAGGTCCGATATTGTTTCCATCTGCTCTGTCACATGCATCTGGGCTCCACATATTTTTATGATATAATTTTGAAAATATATATATTTTTTATGTGTCTATCTTCTTTTTTTTTCTTAATTTTTTTTTGTTTTTAAAAGATATAGATCACGTAATTTTATCCACGTGTGAAAGTATGTGTGAAATAGGGGTGTTCGTGTCGATTAATCGAATTTTTGGTATGTTGAAATGGCGTATCGAATACCGAATCAAAATATTGAGTTTGATTTTATGAAAATTAAGGTTATTTTGATTCGGTTCGATTTTTGCATCGAATTAATTGGATTGTTTTTTTAAAAAAATAATGTAAAGTTAATGTGTTAATTATAAATTATTTATTACTCATAATTATAATAATTAAGTATCTATTAACCATAAACTTATTATTTTTTATTACAAATAAATATATTTAATATCTATATATTGTTTTTACATGTTTATAATATAATATATATTTTTCTAAAATTTGGTATTCAGTTCGATTTTATTAACCGGCACAATAAATTAAAATCGATTCAAATACTGAAATTTAAAAAAAGAAACAATGGAATACAAAACGAATTTTTGTTTCGATATTCGATAAAAATCAAAATTTTAATGCAGTCGGTTTTTTGTCGATTAACCGATAATAATAATAATAATATAATAATAATAATAATAATAATAATAATAATAATAAATATAATAATAATAATAATAATAATCAAACTGTTGTGCCAAAAACCTTACATGATTTGAGTTGATGTTTATGTATATATTAAATTGCAGTGATGAAATAAATGAGATGATTGAGCACACAAACAAACACACTCATTCATCTTTATCTATATAATTATCACAAGTGCAATTATTTTGCAGGTAGTTAAGAATATTTGGGAGTGGAAAAAGCGTTCATTTATGAGTGACGATTTTAAATAATTAATTAGGTTTGTTGGTAGGTTTTGAAGTTTGAAGAGGAGTAATTGACGAGGGTGCCCCGTGGTGGAGGGGCAGCTTTTATGTCTGTGTGCTGCAACAGGGTTGGAGGTGGGGGGGATATAATAGTAATGCATGCAGTTGCTGTGGCTTAGCATTTATTTAGATGGTTGGGCAGTTGTGGGGGCTCACTTCATAACCATCAATGCTTTAGAGCTGCTCACTCCAACTCAACCCACTCTCTCTCTCTCTCTCTCACAGATTTATTGTTATGTCATTCATGTGCCTTTGCTATTCTTCACAAATACATTTTTTTTAATAAACTATACTAAAAGAAATATGACTTTTTCATTATAATTAATTTATTATTTTAACTAACAGTAAAAGTCATGATAAATATTAATTAACTACGAGGGAAAATATATTTTTGGTCCCATATATTAGGTTTGTTTTACTTTTGATCACATTCATTACGGGATTAGCACTTTTAGTCCCATAACTTACAAAAAATTTAATATTTTTGGTCCTCATCTACTTTTTTTTGTCTATAATTTAACGTTGTAGAACACGTGCCTAGCATGTGATCATCAAGTATGTTTAGTTGGAGAGCAAATTGATTTGTTTTCTAACTTGAGACCATTTTTAGAGAAAATATAACTACATTTGAGGGGAAAAATAAATCTTGAAGGAAATTAGGGCAAAAGATATAGCGGTTTCTATCTTCTCTCACAAAAATGAATCCTATTATTCCCATACTTCTATAAATATAATTTATCCCTTTCAATTGAAAAAAAAAGGGCTGTTCGACCTTGATGTGGCAAACATGCAACTTTATCCTGTAATTTCAAAAGTTTCGCGCATTGAAATAAAAATAATTAAAAATTAACTAAAATTATTAGAAAATCGCACATGACTAGCTTAATTGAATGTAATTTTTGTTTTTTTTTTAATCTCCTTAATATTTTTAGAATTATAATATAAAATTAATTTATACAGGGCTAAAATTACCACCAGCGTACTTATATGATCAAAATTGCAATTTTCCCAAACTAATTTAACCTTTGAAATTGATGTGTGGATGTTGTTCCTGGACTTTCCAATTATGAAAGACGGTGAGAATATTTTGGGCAAAAGAAAACTGAATATGGTAGCATATGTGTTTGTTAATTGTATGGGCAGGTGGGGAACTTCTTGCACTACATAAGCCGGTTCGTTGCAGGTTTCGCCATTGGTTTCATCAGAGTCTGGCAGATCAGTTTGGTGACGCTGTCGATTGTACCATTGATTGCTCTTGCTGGTGGTATCTATGCTTATGTTGCAACTGGCCTTATTGCCCGAGTCCGCAAGTCTTATGTTAAAGCCGGAGAAATTGCTGAAGAGGTTTCACACCTTCCATCTTTTGCTCTTTTCCATACTAGTGATCACATTACCGACACGGAAAATTATTGTCCGGATTATGTTTGGTCGAATCAAACTAATTACCATGACACTTGTCATATGATTGGAAGGTTCGGCTGAGTCGAGTCCAAGTTAGAATTTCTCGACCAAAAATTGCATCTATTGAACTTACCGAATTTCATCCCATAATTTCAAAATACTTGCAATTATAGTTTCAAGATTTAATTATGTTAAATTCAAGACGGAAAAACAATGGATGAGTTAAATAATAATAATAATAATAATGAGACTAAAAATTGCAAAGAGGCTAACTTGTGGAGACATAAAATGCAATGTTTCCAATCAGATTACCGTAGATCTTTTTGTTATTAGCCAAATTTTGATGTTGATCGTTCTTTTTGCGGTTAATTGCATTTTATATATATCGTATAAGGAAAAATTGTATTTTTGGTCACATATATTATGGTCTTTTCTAATTTAATCCAATTTCTTATGATTTTTTTATATTACATCTCCTAAGTTAAAAATTTTCTCAATTTTAATCCAATAATTAGCAGAACGTTAGCAGTCATTGTGAACTGAATTGTAGCTGGTTTACAGGTGATTGGTAATGTGAGAACAGTGCAAGCATTTACAGGAGAAGAGAGGGCAGTTAAATCATACACAGGAGCACTGTTGAACACTTACAAGTATGGGAGGAAAGCAGGGCTGGCAAAGGGTCTCGGGCTCGGAACCTTGCATTGCGTGCTTTTCCTTTCGTGGTCATTGCTCGTTTGGTTCAACAGCGTTGTTGTTCATAAGAATATTGCCAATGGAGGAGAGTCCTTCACGACTATGCTCAACGTCGTTATTGCTGGCCTGTAAGTTATATCGCATTTCTCAGATCGTTCGAAATCCATTTTCAACAAGTAATAAGTATGTTTTACTTCAGTACTCCGTTCAGGATTAATAGTAATAGTAGGCACAAAACTTTGTTGAACAAAAGAAGATGGCCATGTTTTTAGAAGCAGCTCACTACCTCTTGTGTTAGGGAGTCGTGTAGCCCTCTTTTCAGAAGTTTAGGAGATCGCATTGTCCTTTTTCTTGGGGGGTTTTTGTTGCATATCATTACATTTACTGAGAGTTTTTGTTGCATTTAACCCCTCCGTTGGAATATATCAATGCCTTCAACCTTCAAAGTAATGAGATTGTATATTTACGGTCAAATATAATAGGGGACGCGATCCCTGGAACTTTTTGAAAGAAAGGGTATCCCTACCCTTTGACATGGGATGCAGTTAGCTTAGTTTTTAAGAGTTAAAGGGCCGTGCAGCCTTTTCCCGAAGGAGTTATTAGTACTTTTGTAGTAGTGTAAAATGCCATTAATCCTTGTATCTTACTCGAAGAACCTCGATTAGTACATTCTAAAACTCCTCTTTGAAGTTATGTATATGGTCACATGATTATATTTGTTCAAATTTATATCGTTGAAGTGATTGTTCCAGAACACAGTTGAAAGTAATCTATGTTACATTTTGTATCTTTTTTCTTTGAATATGTTTCCAGTATAACTAGGAATGGTGTTGTTTAGTAGAATTGGAACATCCTTGTCTATATGCATGTTAATTGTCTATCTTTCAGGTCACTTGGGCAGGCCGCACCAGACGTTACAGCGTTCATTCGAGCAAAGACGGCCGCATACCCCATTTTTGAGATGATCGAACGGAACACGGTGAGTAAGACCAGCTCCAAGAATGGCAGGAAACTGAGTAAAGTAGATGGTCACATCCAGTTCAAGAATGTCATGTTCAGCTACCCATCCAGGCCCGACGTGCTGATATTCAACAAACTGTGTCTGGATATTCCTGCGGGAAAAATCGTGGCACTCGTCGGAGGAAGTGGATCAGGGAAGAGCACCGTTATATCTTTGATAGAACGCTTCTATGAGCCATTATCAGGACATATACTGTTGGACGGAACTGATATAAGGGAGCTTGATCTCAAGTGGCTTAGGCAGCAAATAGGTTTGGTGAATCAAGAACCTGCCCTCTTTGCCACTACTATCCGCGACAATATTTTGTATGGGAAAAACGACGCAACTACTGAAGAGATAACACGCGCAGCCAAGCTATCAGAGGCAATCAACTTTATTAACAACCTTCCTGATAGATTTGAAACTCAGGTACTTATCGTCAACTAATTAGGATACTTTTTGTATATATAGGTTAATTGTAACAGGCCCCATGTGAAAACGCTAATAGGCCGAAAAAACTCTTTTGGAATTGAAAAAAAGAAGAACAAGGCGACCCCCTGATGCAGGAGGTTGTGAAGAAGAAATTCATGTTTAGAACTAATGAAAAAGGTACATAAATGTACTATATGCAGGTGGGGGAGAGAGGAATACAGCTATCTGGTGGACAGAAACAAAGAATCGCAATATCACGTGCAATAGTGAAAAACCCTTCGATCTTGCTGTTGGATGAAGCTACTAGTGCACTTGATGCAGAGTCGGAGAAGAGCGTTCAAGAGGCTCTGGACCGTGTAATGGTGGGGAGAACGACAGTTGTCGTGGCTCATCGCCTGTCTACCATTAGAAACGCTGATGTTATAGCTGTCGTACAAAATGGCGCCATAGTCGAAACTGGAAGCCATGAAGAGCTCATCTCAAGGCCAAACAGTTCTTATGCTTCTCTTGTTCAACTGCAAGAGGCAGCTTCCTTACATCGTTTGCCATCTCATGGACATGCAACGGGCCGACCTCTCAGGTACGACATTGATAAATTGTCAAACTATATATGTCTGTCCTTGATGTATTTTTCGGGATCTAGAAAAAAGCATAGACAATGAGCCATAAGTATTTCCAATATGCGCCAAATTTATTTCTATCTATATTGAGGTAGGCTTATATGAGACAACACGACCTTCTAAACTTTTAGAAAATGGGCAACTCGACCCTCTTAAGTGGGAGACAGTAAATGTTTTTTAAAAAAATCGTTTACCAATCGCGTTGCCATTTTTTCTTTCTTTTTGTGTTGGAGCGTTTTGTGCTATTAGTTTTTGTACAGTGGGTAAAATGCAGTTAACACTGTTACTTCAGTAGATGGGAAGAACAAAACCTGCTTGATCCTGGTGAAAATTTTGGAAAAGTGGTGTAATAGTGAATATGATTTCTCTTTCATCTCAAGATTTGCTGCACATATAGAACTAGCTCGAATCTCCTTGTTTTTCTATCTCTAGACAGCCGGCTTTTCAAGAAATATTACTTCCTGATTAATTTTTACTTATTCAAGAATGTAACATCTGAGACACTTGCTATGCTGCCTGAGCTTCATTTCATTTTTTGCTGCAGCATTAGGTACTCTCGTGAAGGCAGCATTCGGTATTCGCGGGAGTTATCCCGCACAACGAGAGTCAAGGTGCAAGTTTTCGTTCCGAGAGATCTCTAAGCCGATTTGGTGGTGATGCACCTGAGATGGTCAAACCGATGCATATCTCTTCAAGAAGACTGTATTCCATGATACGGCCCGATTGGTTTTATGGGGTTTTTGGCATGATTTGCGCGTTCATTGCAGGAGCGCAGATGCCTCTTTTCGCGCTTGGTGTCACTCAGGCTCTCGTTTCTTACTACATGGACTGGGATACTACACGTCGGGAAGTTAGGAAAATCGCATTCCTCTTCTGTGGTGGTGCTGTTATAACTGTCATCGTTCATGCGATCACACATCTGTGTTTCGGTATCATGGGAGAACGGCTTATGCTTCGTGTTAGAGAAAAGATGTTTACGGGTAAGTTTTCAAGAATGCCAGTTAACACTACAACAATTGAACAATAGATAATTAGATTGTTTGCTTGAAAATGATCATATAATTATACTGACAACCCCTTTAAATTCTGGCGTATAACAACAACCACTCAATTGTAAAAAATAAATAAATTATACTGCATAGTTTGAAATCATGTTTTCCATTCTAGATTTCTCCCGAACGATCCGACAATGTGAGGAGGAATTCGTAATATGCTTAAAACTTCAAGGCGTGTTTATGTAGTTATCCAAAAATGATGTTGATGACTGTATGTATATCATGGTTACTGACTTTCCCAAAAGTTCACTAACTTATTTTTATGTCAATGCAGCTATGTTGAGAAATGAGATAGGATGGTTCGACGACATGAACAATACAAGCTCCATGCTTGCATCACAACTAGAAAGTGACGCGACTTTACTGCGAACACTAGTGGTTGACCGCTGGACCATCCTCCTACAGAACGTAGGTCTAATCGTTACCTCGTTCATTATAGCCTTCATCTTGAACTGGAGACTCACCCTCGTCGTCATCGCCACTTATCCATTGACTATTAGTGGACATATTAGCGAGGTACAAATATGTCATGCACAGAAGATATGAATTCTTAGTTCTCCTATGAATGATCTATGTTTTTATTTCAGAAAATTTTCATGAAAGGCTATGGTCGACTTGAACAAAGCGTATCTCAAAGCAAACATGCTTGCTGGAGAGGCTGTGAGCAACATCCGAACGGTTGCAGCATTCTGCTCTGAGGAAAAAGTTCTTGAGCTCTATTCTCACGAACTTATCGAACCCTCTAAGAGTTCGTTTAGGCGTGGGCAGGCTGCAGGGATATTTTACGGAGTCTCTCAATTTTTCATCTTCACATCCTACGGTCTTGCCTTATGGTACGCTAACTTTTCTGCTAAAACTAGTTCAAAGTTTGTCACCACCTTAAAGTATGAACTTCTCTGAGTAAAAAACTATGAATTCATAGATTGTTATCTGTCCACTGAAGGACAAACAAAAAAACCTTTGACCAACAAAGTACTCATTTTTCCTCAACTTCATATAAGGTATGGTTCTACTCTCATGGAGAAGGAGCTTGCTAGCTTTAAATCAGTGATGAAGTCATTTATGGTATTGATCGTAACGGCCTTAGCTATGGGCGAGACGCTAGCTATGGCGCCCGACCTCCTTAAGGGTAATCATATGGTTGCATCCGTGTTTGAAGTGCTTGACCGGAGGACTGAGATTGTAAATGATGTTGGAGAAGAGATTTCAAGAGTTGACGGGACAATTGAGCTCAAGGATGTGGAGTTTAGCTACCCCTCAAGACCCAACGTTCTGATTTTCAAGGACTTCAATCTACGAGTGCAAGCCGGAAGAAGTATGGCATTAGTAGGTCAAAGTGGTTCCGGGAAAAGCTCCGTCATTGCCCTTATTCTCAGATTCTATGATCCTACTTCTGGAAAAGTAATGATCGATGGTAATGTTCGAACTTAGCTTTTTAACTTTCATGTCCCCCCTCATTCATCTTGTGCCGGCATGATAAGATATAACAACTCGTCACATAACCAAAAGTGAAAAATCACGTTCAGTAATAATTGACTACAATTGTGCATAGCTATTGGCCATTGTTTCCGCAGGCAACGCCCGTGACCAATAACTTAAGTTTTTACATTGATTTGTTTGATTGTAGTTGATAATATTGATTTATTACGGTTTTTAGATTGTATTCATTATAAAGTAGGGATAATCTATTTTTTGGTTGGTGCAATAATCATGTCAAATTTGTGCAGGAAAAGACATAAAGAAACTGAAGCTCAAGTCACTCAGGAAGCACATTGGGCTGGTGCAGCAAGAGCCGGCTCTTTTCGCCACATCTATCTACGAAAACATCCTTTACGGGAAAGAAGGAGCGACGGACGGTGAAATAATCGAGGCGGCAAAACTGGCCAACGCGCATAGTTTCATCAGCGCCCTTCCGGAGGGCTACTCAACCAAAGTCGGGGAACGAGGGGTCCAACTCTCGGGCGGGCAGAAGCAAAGAGTGGCCATTGCACGAGCCATCTTGAAGAACCCTTCCATCTTGCTGTTGGACGAAGCCACAAGCGCACTGGATGTGGAATCGGAACGTGTCGTCCAGCAAGCTCTCGACAGGTTGATGAAGAGTAGGACGACGGTCGTGGTGGCCCACAGGCTGTCCACCATCAAGAATTCAGATCAAATATCTGTGTTGCAAGATGGGAAGATTATAGAGCAAGGGACTCATTCCAGTCTCATAGAAAACAAAGACGGCGCTTATTACAAGCTGATCAGCCTACAGAGGCAACAACAACAACAACAATACTAACTCTGACAAAACAGTATCTACTCTTCGTGAAATTATACAGATTTTTGTATCTTTACTTTTTTTAACGTACGTATGTTTCATGCTGTAATACATGTATCTAAGCAATTGTTGTCCTTGTTGGAACATTGTGATGAATTGGTGTACCATGTTAATTATCACGCATTTAAATTGTTGTGTGTTGGAATGCAATAAGAATTAATCATCCTTATATCTCTTTACACACACATTATCAGGTTTCCATATATAAAACCACTTGCTTCCAACAAACAGAAGTTTCGGAAGAACATTCAATAGAGCTATACCTCAGGTTAGATATCCATTGAATTATTCTATTCCAAGAATTATTATATATGTATTTTTAACTATATTTAACATATACATGTCAAGTACAAAGATCGTACATTACGAAAAAAATGGATTATTCCCATAATTATAAATCACACTTAAAAATGATGAAAAATCAATAATAATGACCATGGGGCAAAATACTTTTTTAGTCCCATAAAATAAGGGTAGAGTTTTTTTTTATGGGATTGAAAATACGTGATTTTAAGTTTTATGCGACTAAAAGCGTCATCTGTCATAATTGTGGTACTAAAAAAAATTTTGCCCTTATTTTATGGGGCTGAAAAAATATTTTGCCCAACAACCAAGGTTTAATAATATTGATGGGAAAACTTAAGTTTTGATTATGATTAATCAACATTTGCCGTGGTTTATTTATGTTGCCCAAACATTTGTAATAGTTTTTAATTGTAATAATGTTTTGACCTTATAAACTTATACAACCAACAGCTAATAACTGTTGTACAACTTGATTGATTAGCATCATCATGATTTCTGAAGTTTAACTACGGTAATTACCATAAAAAATATATATTTCTCTAGTGGAAAGTCTATTTATTCCAAATAAAAAAATTATACGTGGTTATTATTTAATTAAATAAAATAAAAAATATACAAAAATTATATCATCTATTTATTTAAAAGAAAAAAGTTGTACACACAATCTATCTATTTTAACGGGTTAATTAGTTATATTAAACCCTTTCTGTAAATGTGAAATTATACTTTTTTTTTTAAAAAAATATTTTAAAATTACACTTACATTCCCTCCAAGAATCATCTGTTTACAACTGACTCATTTTCGTTAGAGTTTGAACGAAAAATATTGATGTTAGTAAAAACTTTTAATTAACTTCCATACAAGGGAATATTTTCCCAAGGTTTGCCGGAAATAAAAAAAAAATTAAGTGCTATGAAATACAAAGGTTGGAGGTGACTTATAAGAAAAAATGATTAGGGGCAAAGTGCAAAACGACCCTAAAGTTTGGGGAGTTGTCTGCTTTTAACACTTATATTTTTGTGCTTACAAAGGATTAGATGTAATATATGTAAAATTAAAAAAATATAATTATAATAAAATTATTATCAAATTATGGTACTCGAATAGTAACTAGCCATTGATTCAATGGAAAAATCCTAGACCACATATATTTAATAATGCCTTGTTCAATTATTTTATTTGATTATGATCTCACTCCATATATAAAAAGTAAAAAAGCACCAAGAGATGACTAATTTTTCATTCATCAATGTCTTGGGAATTTACAATTCTACCATTTTGACTTTATATATACATATATATATTTTTATAAATATAAAAATATTGCTAATAAGGGAATGATGAATGAGGGAAAAATTCAAAATTTGTGCAAACTATTGCTGACATCAATATTTTTCATATAAACCCTAATAAAAGGAAGTCAGTTATAAATGGATGATTATCAAAGGGAGTGCAAGTGTAATTTTTGAATCTTTCTTGATAGAAAATGTAATTTAATATTTTTAGATGGGATCTAAGTTGTACTACATCATTTGATCAAACCATCCGACTTTCTAATGAAAGGGGATGTTGTTGTGGTCATTCATTATTAATTGTACTTCATTTATCGAGCCATTCGATTTCACATTGACCGTCAACTATGTTTAAACCTCTAAAATCTTAGTTGTCTTGAAGTTTCAGGCAAATCTGATTAACAAATATAAATAGGTTTGTCAATGGGTAGGGTCTAACCCTGTTGAGACCTACACCCAAAGAAAACTCAAAAATTATTCTATACTCAAACCCTATCCATTCTATTAAATCCAACTCAAGACCCATAGGTTTATAGACCTACCAAAACCTAGTTCTCGGGTTGGGTCAAACCCAGACCCAATTTCTTTTTCTAGACTTATTTTTTTTGCAAATCTAGTAATTAATTTCTTTCATTTTATTTTTATTTTTTCATAATTTAATTATTTATTATTTAAAAAATATACTTGGTTAAAGAATTAAATGATAATTAACGTTATGGTGTCTTAAATTTTTTTAGATTTATTCACTTGAATGTAGATTGTGGGGGTATTCAATTTGATTAAATGAACAAATAAAAAATTTGTTTAACTGAAATTTTGGTACGCCTAAATGGCGGACTGAATATCGAACCAAATTATTTGGTTTGGTTCGGTAAAAATTAAACTTATTTCAGTTCATTTGGTTTTTTAACCTAATTAATCGAAAATAATAAAAAATATAATGTTAATTTATTTGTTATAAATTATTAATAATTAAGTATGTATTAACTATAAAAATTATTATTATTTATTATAAGTACTTATATTAAGATATTTAATAATTATATTTGAATTATATTATATATATATATATATATATATATATATATATATATTTTAAATTCAATATCCGGTTAGGTTCGGTAATCTGCATAAAAATTTGAAATCAAATTGAATAATCAAAATCTAAAAAAAAAAAAAAACCAAAATGGAATTGAATTTTCGATTTAATCGGTTTTTGTTTGGTTAATCGAAAATTGAACATCCTTAGTAGATCAATTGATAAATAATAATCAATTAAATTGGAAAAAAAAAATATTTATTGGGTCCAAATTGAGTACATAAACCTATGGATATTGATGGGTAGAGACCCTACCCAAATCCAATTTTATATTTTTTTTATGGGACTAGGTCTGGGTTTGGGTTTAAAAATATTCAATGGGTCTGGGCTTGAGTCTCTAAATTATGTTATGGGTTTGGGTAGGGTCTTACCCTACCCATTGATACCTCTAGATTTAAATATATCAAAATTGAAAAATAAGGCTTGTTTTTTAGACAAAAAATTGCAACAATATTTATGAGAACATATTATAGTCGCAAGTCCCGTTGAGAATTGTGTTATTTGATAAATATTTTTATTAATAAGATTTTAAATTTTTTTTATATACTAAAATTATATTAGTATAATATTAATTTATTTATTTTCTGATACAAAGTGAAGAAAAGGGTAATTCAGTAAAATTATAAAAGTTAGTCTTTTCTTTTCAATCTGTTTTATTCGTATCAAACAAGCGAAAGTATTTGAGATTTACTCCCCTTCCAATCATACAAACAACTTAAAAAAAAAACTATTATTCTTTCCCTCCCGTCCTCCTCCCCTTTCACTTCTCTTTTCCACTTACTTGAACCAAACGAACACTTATATAGAAATTCAATCTCCGTTTCATTTTCTTCTAAACAATTAAGCGTTCTAGGCTTTCTAGGTATATATCTAATCTACCAATTAACTCAATAGAATTTATTTTATTAAACTCGTCATATCTTTATAACTATAGTTCTCTGTAACATCCCTTAACTAAATTATTACTTCCTTAAAAAAAAACTAAATTATTACAAAAGTTTCATTTTTTATTTTAATAAACTTACAATTTCTCAAATAAAATTTTATAATATTTCTTAAAAGCAATTTGAATATTTTTATAAATTTTCTATCAATTACTCGCCACTATAGAATTTAACTAAATATCTATACGTGGAATTAAGCATTTGTTTAATAGGCCCGATGTAATTGAGTAAATTAATTTTAATAATGATTATATCTAACAAATAAAGTTATTTAATTAACCAACTATAACATTTTTAAGTCAAATGTGATATTTAATTAAACATTAATTTAAATAGGCCAACTAAAAAAAAAATCATTTAAACTTTACATTAATCAATATAAATTATATTTAGTAAATGAACTAATTAAGTAATATAAATATATAAATTAATATATATTAAAATCTAAAAAATAACCCATACCCAATATTGTTGCAACCCCTACAAATTCCATAACAAGCATGGTCCCACATCACCATGGATTTCATAGAATGTTACCTCATTCTGAAGGAAAAAATTACATATTAGTGGTGGTGGATAGGCTAACCAAGTATGCTCACTTTCTACCCTTGACTTACCCTTTTGCAATAGAGCACGTTGCTAAGGTGTTTCTAAACAACGTCTACAGGTTACATGGATTGCCTCTTAACATAGTTCAGACAGAGACAAGATTTTCACCAGTGACTTCTTTTGTAAAGAGTTGTTCAAACCTTTGGGAATTGAATTGAGCTATTCTACTGCATATCATCCACAAACTGACGGGCAAACTGAAAGAGTCAATCAATGTTTAGAAGCATACTTCAGATGCATGACTTAACAAGGATCGAGGCAATGGACCAAGTGGATCTCCTTGGCTAAGTATTGGTATAACACCAACTATCACAGCAGCATCAAATTGTCCCCTTTTTAGGCTTTGTATGGGTATCAACCAACACCTCTTTCACTGGGGCTTTATACTCAAACCTTGCAAACGGATGTGCTAAAACTCATGATTGAAAGAAGGAGGGTTATCCAATTGCTTAAGGATAAATACCGTAAGCACAGAATTGCATGACACAGTATGCGGATGCGAAAAGAAAAGAAAGGGAATTCATGATCGAAGATATGGTATACTTGGAATTGCAACCATACAGACAGATATCAGTGCAAGTACAAAAGAATCTGAAGCTCGCTCCTAAGTGCTTTGGGCCATTCAAAGTGATTGAAAAGATAGGAATAATTGCCTATAAATTAGAACTACCCCTCACTCAAATATTCACCCATTTTTTCACGTATCCTTACTCAAAAAGAAGATAGGAACACAACACACATCCACACTTAAATTACTTGTTTGGATGAATCTAACTCTTACAGGACACACCTAATCAAGATTCTGGCTTGAAAGATGATTCTAAGGAACAATGCACTAGTCACACAGATTATGATACAATGGGAAGGCTTTGACGAAGACCAAGCCACTTGGGAAGAATACTACCAAATCCAGAAACAATATCCTGACTTCGATTTGAGTCCTCGAGGTCAAAGATCTCAAAAAGAAGGGAGGAATGTCACAACTAGGGATGGCAATTGGCCCCAGAAAATCGAGGGCCCGACCTAGACCCGCCCCGTATGGGGCGGGTCCGGGGCTTCTTGAGCCTATCCCAGCTAGCTCCGGGGCAAGTTACGGGGTTTGTCCCAACCCCGCCCCAACCCTGCTCCGCCTTTTTTTTATAATGTATTGTTAATATATAAAACATCATTAATAAACATTTATAGTATTATATATAAATCCTGAATAATTTTTGCATGTACTCAACTCTATATAAGAAATACACAAAATAAAAAATTAGTTGATAAAAAATTAATAATTTAGATGAACATATTTTTTGTCTTATACAATTCACTTTAGATTGAAAACTATATTAAGTTATTTAAATCTAAATTGATATTATTTATTAAAAAATAAAATATTAATTGAATGTATTTTTTGTATAATATAATTCTGTATAAATCATAAATAATATTAGTTGATGAGAAAATTAATAATTTAGATGAACGTATTCTGTCATTTACAATTCATTTTAGATTGAAAACTATATTAAGGTATTTAAATCAAAATTGATATTATTTATTAAAAAAAAAATATTAGTTGAATGTAGTCTTTTTATAATATAAGTCATTATAAATCATAATATTATATTAGTTGATGAGAAAATTAATAATTTAAATGAATGTATTATGTCTTATACAATTCATTTATATTGAAAACTATATTAAGGTATTTAAATCTAAATTAATATTATTCATTAAAAAATAAAATATTAGTTGAATTTATTCTTTGTATAATATAATTCATTATAAATCGTAATATGATATTAGTTGATGAGAAAATTAATAATTTAGATGAACATATTCTTTGTCTTATACAATTCATTTTAGATTCAAAACTATATTAAGGTATTTAAATCTAAATTGATATTATTTATTAAAAAACTAAAATAGTCATTGAATGTATTCTTTGTATAATATAATTTATTGTAAATCGTAAAATGATATTAGTTGATGAGAAAATTAATAATTTAGTTGAACATATTCTCTGTCTTATACAATTTGTTTTAGGTTGAAAATTATATTAATGTATTTAAATCTAAACTGATATTATTTATTAAAAAAAAAATATTGGTTGAATTTATGTTTTGTATAATATAATTCATAGTAAATCGTAAAAAATATATTAGTTGATGAGAAAATTAATGATTTAGTTGAACGTATTGTTTGTCTTATCCAATTCATTTTAGATTGAAAACTATATTAAGGTATTTAAATCTAAACTAATATTATTTATTAAAAATAATCTATTAGTTGAATTTCTTCTTTGTATAATATAATTCATTGAAAATTGTAAAATGACATTAGTTTAGTTGAAAGCATTCTTTGTCTTACACCACTCATTTTAAATTGAAAACTATATTAAGGTATTTAAATCTGAACTGATATTATTAATTAAAAAAATAAAATATTAATTAAATGTATTCGTTGCATAATATAATTCATTTTAAATTGTAATGATATTAGTTGATGAGAAAATTAATAATATAGTTGAACGTATTTTCGTTATACAATTCATTTTAAGTTGAAAATTATACTAGTATTTACTTGATGAAAATTATATTATTTAATTTATTTATTAAATAATAATACTTAATAAAAAATATATTTAGATATTTAAATATTTAACTATAATTAATAATTATTACTTATTAATTAAAATAACAATACAATTAATAGTTAAAATAAAACAAAATTTAAGGTATTGATCGAAGTAAAAGATCAAAAAAGACAAAACCATCTTCTCTTTCTTTCTCAAGTTTCTTCCAAGAGAATAGAAAAGTGAAAAACCTTTGATCCGACGATCCCTTACCCTCAAAGCTTCACGGTCGCTCGTCTGTGCAGCAACTTGCCGTTGCTCGTGCGCGCAGCAGCTCGCCGTCGTCACTTACCCCCACGCAGTAGCTCGCCGTCGTCGCTCACCCCCACCTCGCAACCACCGCTTGACCTTAAGCAACTCACCACCACCCACAACCGCCGCAGCTCACAGGTGAAAAACCCTTTTTGTATTTTGTTAGAAAAATTATGAAATTGTATTTTGGATCTTTTGTGCATTTTTGTGTTAAATGTCCACATTTTCCACAATTTAAGTGAAGAAGGAATTGGAAGGTCCAAATAGGGCAGTATGTGGTGGGGTCGGGGTCGGGGTCAGGGTCGGGGTCGGGTCGGGGTCGGGGTCGGGGTGGCAGGGCGAGGCCGGGTTTTGAAACAAGCGGAGCGGGGTGGGGCGGGGTACAGGGCTTGGTGAAATGAGGCGAGGCAAGTCTCGAGTTTGGGCAGACCCGTACAAACCCGCCCCGTTGCCATCTCTAATCACAACCCCAGCAGCTGAAGACGGATCGTTAGATCAGAAGTGAAGAAGCAAAACCAGGCCACACAATGAAGGGCGCCCGATTTGAGCGCGCGATTGCAGACAACGTCATTGAGGAAAATGCGACTCTTAAAACGCAATTTTCACTCATCCAATGTGACAACATTTCGAGGAAGGCTTATTTGGGACCACGCAGAATGAACGGTCGCGATCAGCCGCATCCAACGATTGATGGGTTACCTGCAAATGCACTTACACAGGTACTTGAGTTGCAGAAAGAAGAAGTAGATTAGGGACCAATATTAGCTAAGAGATAGTTTGACTTCCTTTTCTCAAAAGCTGAATCAACATTGTTCTAGGGTTCAACAAGTATAAATACTTGTAAGCACACATTTGGATGTTTTTATTAATGAAATTACAGAATCTCTATTTTATTCCCAACCCCAATTCTTCTTAGGCAACCATCTTCTCTTCTCTTTCTCTTTTTTCTGATTCAGAGTTTTTACAATATACAACACATACCAAATAGTAAACACAACACAACTTATACACACATCGGAACTGAGGGTAGGGACTTCGTAATGGTGGGGGAGAGTGGAGGGGCCACGTGAGGGTAGGGCAATGGGAGATTGTTATAGCGTTACTGCACAAATCAATATATGCGGCTTGATGACGGAGAAGAGATCCAATGAGCTATGGTGAAAATCCAACTCTCCACAAATCAATGTCTGCTGCAAGGCCAATGGTTTGTTGTGGATGTTGAAGATAGGAGAAACGGGAGAATTGCAATTTTTGTTTATCTAATTATAATAAATAATTGAATATATCTATAACTATTTAAGTTTAAGACAAACATAGTTTGAACTTAATTTGGTTTAAAAGTTGAATTTATTATTTTTTATTTATGTTTTTTAAAATATTAGAAAATAGTACAATATGAAAATGGGTAATTACACTCTCCTCTCCTGAGGTTTGGTATTTAATTACACGTAGACCCTCTGTGATTTGAGAAATTATTTTCTAGGACCCTTAAGGTTTGCTCCTGTCTAACAATTAAGTTTTTCGTTAGTCAAAATTCATCAATTTGTTGATATTACAAAAATATCTATATTTATCCTCGATTTACTTATTACTGACTTAAGCAAATCAAACAAATCTTTTTATGATCAAACTACTCTCATACGTCTTCACGCTTTTATATATGTGAAGAGATATATCTTCATTGTTATAAGAGTTGTTTAGTCCAAAAAAATATTTAACCTACAATAAGTCAGTTTTAAGTCAATCAAGAGCAGATATAAATTTTCATTCAGTTTTTTTTTTAATATCAGCAAATTCAGTCAATTTTAATTAATGGAGGGACTTATTTGTTAGACAGGAGCAAACGTTAGGGGTGCTAAATGTCATTTTTTAAAACTATAGGGGATCTATGTGTAATTATACCAGACCTCTGGGAAGGGGAGGTTATCCCTATAAAAATATATTAGGGTAAATACTATATTTGGTCCCTTAATTTTTTGTTCAAAACCATTTTAGTCCATCAAGTTCATTTCGTTACGTTAGCATCCTTAAACTTTAGTCTATGTTTCAATTTGGTCCCTTTGGTAACTTTTCGGCGAAAATGTGATCGGATTTTGACTCTTTGAAGGGTACGTAAAATGGTCCATAAGTTTGATTTTATCACTTTAGTCCTTTAAATTTATAAAATTATCAAATTACTCGTCGTTGTTGTTGGTCCACCGGTGAGAGTTTGAGCCGTCCATTCCACGGGAGCTTGGGTATTATTGTGGTTGTCAGCTCCTTGCTGAGTCGCACTGATCGCTGGGTTTGTGTGCCTGGGACATGTTTCGGTTCATACGCTGCAAGCCCCTCATTTCCACCGTGAGACGCCTTCGCTGTCAAGGGACCTGCTTTCTTCTATTTCTGGTTCGCGTGCTATCCTTCTTTGTGTCGTGGGGGTCTGGTTCTTGACCCTTCTGCCTGTCCTCTAATTCTATCTTCTTGTTTGCTTTTGTCAGGTGCATGCTCATCCCTTTCAGAGTAGGAAGTGTTGCATTGATCTCGGGTTATCTCTGTGGTCTTCTCATTATTCCTCTATTTCTCTCATCGAATTCTTTGGACTGATAGAGGCATTCTGCCACAAAAAGGGACAGTCCTTACGTTCGACAGAGAAAAAAGGGGCTGGTGTGGTTATACAAGATAGATTGTGGGCTACCGATTCGGATGATCACCAACTTTTCCTTATGGGTAGACTTCTGTCATCCGAGCAGCCAAGATTCGAGGTTCTTGTCTCTTTTGTGAAGAGTATACTAAACCCTGTTAAAGGATTAGAGATGCGGCAGTTAGCAGAGGGTCATTTCTTGATTTGATTCAACCACGTCATTGATCGGAATCAGGCAATTGACGGGTGCCCCTGGATTTTTGAGAAAATTACTCTTATCTTGAGCAGTATTGGCATCAACGAGAATCTGACGTACGTTGATCTTGATTGGTGTGAGTTCTTCGTCCATGGTCACGATCTCCCGCTGAGTAAGATGAACCACGGGGTCGCTTCCTTTATTGGAAACTCTTTGGGAAAGTTTCGAGACATGGAGATGGATGGTTATGGTCAGGCTTGGGGGTCCTCCCTCCATATTAGAATTGCTATAAATATGATTCAACCTTTGATTTGAGCACTGCGTGTTTGTACCACTATGGGGGAAGAGATGGTTGTATCTTTCACGTATGAACGATTGCAAAACTTTTGTTATCTGTATGGTCAGTTAGGGCATATTCACAACTATTGTGAACTAAAATTTGAAGAAGGGTTCACAGATCCGGGTGAACCGATACTGTATAGGGCCTGGTTGCGTGCGCTTCCTATTAATTGGAGTTCCCACATAACTGGCAAGTCGTCTGACCCACCCACGGATAGGTGGCGCCAGTCAGATACACCTCAAGAACCGGAGGTATTTGGCATGTTTGGAGACAAAGGTAAATAGGCGTTGCAAGGCAAGGAGCCGTGGGGCTACCGCTCAGGAGATGGCAATTCTACAGAAAAAGTACAATCGGCTCAGCTAAAGTCGTCTGTCTGCCCGCCATGATTCCATGATAGAGCTCCTTCTATTGCCCCATCAGCTAGCCTGGTATCCAGAGTACCTGCTACTGTTCTGTCTTTCTCTCTGAGACTAAGTGCAAGAAGCGAAAATGCAAACAATTGAAGGAGAGGTATAATATGTTCGGGATCAGTGTGGATTTGCTAGGAAAAGGAGGGTGTCTTATGCTCCTATGCCGCAAGGAGATTAACTTAGTAGTGCATTCGTTCTCTAGTTCTCACATTGATGCAGGGGTTTTTTATGAGAAGGGTACAGACGGGTGGAGATTCACAGATATATATGGACAACTTGACGCACCTCGATGAGAGGAGATGTGGTGCCTGCTTAGGTCGCTTAGTCGTTTCTATCCTAGGCCTTGGCTTTGTGCCGGCGATTTTAATGAAATTCTTTGTTAATCCGAGAAAACCGGCGCTTCTCGCCCCCGACGTCAAATCGAAGAGTTCAGATCCTGCCTTTATGATTGTCAGCTTATTGATTTGGGCTATTCGGGCTATAAGTACACATGGTGTAATCATCGGGAGCACCCGATACGGTGAGAACACGTTTGGATAGAGCCTGTCCGACGACAGGTTGGCGAAGTAAGTTTCCAAATGTTAATGTCGAGGCAGTAGCAGCCCGATGGTCGGACCATAACCCTCTTCTCATCAACCTTGAGGCAGATAAGGGACCTAGGCATACGCAACGTCATAAAATATTCAGGTTTGAGGCCATGTGGACCTTATCTGAGGAATGTGAAGATATCATTGAAGATAGTTGGTGTGGGGAAGTAGAGGGTGATGCGGGCTCTCGAATTTTGCAGCGCACTAGGAGGGTCCAGGAAAAGCTTATTAGGTAGGATAGGGAGCGGTTTGGCCATGTGAAACGACGTGTGAGGGAACTTGAGGAGAAACTGGAACCATATGCAAGGACCCTATCAGTGCTAGTGACAACGCGAAGAGGAGGCATTTAGAGGCGAGTTAGATGAATTCTTGCCTAGCGAGGAGATTATGTGGAAGCAACGGGGCAAGGCTCAGTGGCTTCGAAAGGGGATAGGAACACTCCTTACTTTCATGCGCAAGCGAGTGCTAGGAAAAAGAAGAATTTTATCACTACGCTCCGCAACAAAGAGTCTATCGATGAGAATTTTATCATTCTCAAGAAGATATCCCGCAGATTGTTTCAACTTATTTCAATGAGTTATTTTAGACGTCCGGTCCGTGGACAGAGTCTATCGATGAGATTCTTAGGGGAATGCCGAGAGTGTCAATGAGGAAATGAACGAGGCCTTAATCCAACCCTTCTCGCCCGAAGAGGTAAAGCGTGCTCTATTCCAAATGTATCCTTATAAGTCCCCGGGTCCTGATGGGATGTCCCCGGTCTTTTTTCAAAAGTATTGGCATATTGTTGGCCCGGAGATTACCTCCTTTGTGCTTGAGTTTTTAAATAATAGACGTTTTGATGGTAAATTTAACTATACCTATATTGTTCTTATTCCTAAATGCGAGTTCCCTGAGTCCATGAGCCATTTGCGTCCTATTAGTCTATGCAATATCTCTTATAAAATAGCTTCTAAAGTTCTTGTGTTTGAAATCTATCCTCAAGTATATTGTTTCGGAGTCCCAGTCAGCATTTATACCAGGCAGGCTCATTACGGATAATGTTCTCATCACGTATGAGCTGAATCATTACTTGGCACACAAGACTTGGGGGTCAATGGGATATGCAGCTCTTAAGTTAGATCTCAGCAAAGCCTGTGATTGCGTGGAATGGAGTTTCCTTGTGAGAGTTCTAGCTAACTTAGGCTTCCACCCTCGTTTTATTTCTCTTATTCATTTATGTGTGTCTACTGTGTCTTACTCTTTCTTGCTTGATGGTCAGAAGTTTGGTTACCTCTATCCCCAAAGGGGACTTCGTCAAGTAGATCGCCTATCCCCGTAATTGTTCATTTTTTTTGTAGAGGCTCTTAGTCATCTTATATCCATGACGGAGGTAAACAGGAGTTTGCGCCGTGTTTCCATTAATTGGTATGGGACTCGTGTGTCGCACCTTCTCTTTGCGGATGACACACTAATTTTCTGTCAAGCTACACGGGACGCTATGCTCTATGTGAAGGAGTTCGGAGGAGCTCTAGACTGATGGTAAATTTTGAGAAATCCTCAGTGGCGTTCAGTCGAAACACCTCAGACGACATTCGAGTTGAACTGGCTAAAATCTTGGGGTTTGCGTGGTTGCCAAACATGAGAAATATTTGGGGCTCCCCACCCTCATGGAACGTTCCAAGAGGGATATTTTTCAAGCTATGAAGGATAAAGTGTGGAAAAAAGATTACAGAGTTGGAAGTACATTAATTTGTCTCAAGTTGGTAAGCTGGTTCTGCTCAAATTTGTAGTGCAAATCATGCCTACCTTTGTGATGGGTTGCTTTCTTATCCCAACTACTCTGTGCCTTGAGCTTGAGAGTATGGTGGCTGATTTTCTGTGGCACAATAAAGAATCTAGGAGGGTGCTTGGGATAAATTATGCGCGAGGAAAGATGAGGGGGGTCTTGGTCTTCGGAGGCTGGCGACATTTAACCACGCTATGTTGGCTAAACAATTGTGGAGAATTACCTCTAATCTGAATGCCTAGCTTATTCATCTGCTGAAGCAAAAGTACTTTCCTCACTCTAACGTGTTTCAAGCTTCAACCGGGACAAGGTGCTCATTCACTTGGCGTAGCATTCTCACGGCAAGTGATTTGTTCATACCTGGGCTACGATAGAATTTTGGAACTGGGCAGAATGTGTGCATTTGGAAGGACATGTGGATTCCTAGGCCTTGGAAGTTCCAGGTAATCACGGCTCCAAATACTCTTCACCCAGATGCTACAGTGGATAAGTTACTTGATGATTCAAGGGGGTGGAATGAAGCTCTAATCCAAAGCGTCTTCCAATCGGAGGATGCAGGACTCATTCTAGGAATTAACAGGTCTGTTGGTAGTCTGGACCATCTCCGTTAGCACTTCGAAAAACATGGGCTCTATTCAATTAAGAGAGCGTATCGAATTCTCGACGAAGGTGTCGTACCACATCTACGGATTACCCCTGCTGGTTTGAAATCATATAAATCTGAAGGCTGGGGTTTTATCTGGCATGCTGTTGTTCCCCCGAAGGTTAGATTGTTTGCTTGCCGAGCTCATCGAGATGCACTTCCTACGTCCTGTAAGCTTGCAAGCTGCGGAGTACTAATTGAAGGAGCTTGTCTGAGGTGCGGCGAAGAAGGTGAGGATCTTATCCATGTTCTGTTGCGCTGTCATTTCGCCCGCCTAATTTGGGCAATGTCCTGCCTCCCTTGGCGCTCAATTTCCTGTCATCAGCCGAATCTGCAGACCTGGTTTCGCGGCATGTTCCAGGACCTCGATAGATCAGGCTTTGCTCGAGCTCTTCTCATTTCTTAGGTTGTCTGGGGTTCTCACATCGGGCTGCTCTTCGAGAATAGTAGAGTTTCAGCGGAGGAGCTCCTTTGGGTTGGAAACATTCTCTCTCTCGCACTAGTCGATCGGCTTTGGGTTTGGAGAATCCCATCAAGCAAACGCAGAAGACATTCCGATGGCACCAATTGAGTTTGTTCGGTAGCTCTTTGTTGCTTCTTTGTTCTAAACTTATTGGACATTTTGTTGATTTATATATCTTTACCATTTCGTCTAAAGAAAATGTTAACAGGAGTTCAACATATTATATCATATTCACCATATAAAAATATATAAAAAAAAGATTTCTTTTTTAAAAAAGGACTAATTTGATAATTTTACAAACTTAAGGGACTAACTTAGATTAACCATTTTACCCTCCAAAAAGTCAAACTCCAGCCACATTTTCATTGAAAAATGGTTAGGGGGGCCAAACTGAGACAAAAAATAAAGTTTAGAAATAATAAAGTTAAGAAATGAACTTGTGGAACTAAAGTGATTTTAAATGAAAACTTAAGGGACCAAATATAATATTTATCCAATATATTAAATTGTAAATTATGAATTTTTAATATAAAAAATTTAAAAGATAATAAGGTACACATAAATTCTGGAATGGCAGAGGGGCATAGCAGGGACTTGTATAAAATGGAGGGAAATCACTCATCAATGCGGCATATAAAAGATACACATAAATTTATTAATATCTTAAATCTTTTATTAGGAACTAATCTCTTTTTAATATAAAACATTTAATTTAAAAACATCTATTAAAAGTAAACTTTTGAGGCAGCAGATATTATTGCACCAACTAAATGAGTCTGACTGAGGAAGGAAAATTGTATTTTACATTCAATAAGTCAGTCCTTTTTGCGATTTTAATCATTGATTTTGAACTCATAATATTGCATTTCTAAAGAAATTGTAATTTTAATTATAAAGTTAGTTTCGTTAAATTTCTAACTTCAAAAACGTGATGTTTCTGTAAAAAATTAACGGGAACTAAGGTTTATTGGGACTAAAAATATTTTTTTTGGAGTTATGGGATGAAATATGGTGAATGAAAATTATTTTCTCAATGAACTCAATCTCCTCAGGAGAGTATAGAGCAGTTGAGGTGGAACGGAATTCCTGTGAAGATAGACAGTACTATCAATGAATACAAAGAAGGAAAATACGATAAGCATGAGCAAAACGTAGTTAGTTTTCAGAAAACCTGGAATATTGAGACTTCCCGGTCAAGATTGAATCCATGTAGAAAAATCATTCACCATTCAGTATAATGTACTTATGATGACATATAGCACAAAGAGGATCACTAATGAGGACTGGGGTATTACGAGAAAGATGGTCGCAAATAGAATTGAAGAATATAGCTCGATTGAACTCCATCAATTTGTTAAATAACTTACGATCCAAATCATAAAGAATTGATTTTCCAAGTTGGTGTGCGGTGGGGATGTTGATTGAAGCATTGGATGTCGTTCCGTTTGGACCCCAGTCTGCCCATATTCCTCCAAGAGGAGTTAGTGTGACTTGAAATGATAGAGCAACAAATACTAATGTCATCACTATGATCCCGCTTCTCATTTCTCTTGCACTTGGATGATGAATTTGGAGTGCTATGGGAAGGACTGGTTTGTACCATTTGTGGTTTAAAATGGTTTGATACAATTTAACTGTCTATGATATTACAAATAAACAAATTACTCCTATGAAAATTGCTAGACTCCAAATGATCATAAAAACATTGAGGGGCACATATAATTTTCTATTTAATTTTAAACAAAACACGATGAAATAAGATATGCATGTAGCAATGCTATTATAAGCATTAGGACATTAGCTGAGAAAAGTTTTTAATGTAAAACAATATGATCGATCGATAAAGTTTCATATTTGGGTAAATTGCATAAAACCCCCTTGTGTTTTTAAAATTTAGCTAAAAATTCCCTGTGTTATCCAAAATATTGCGTACTTTCCCCTACCATAATGTTAAGCCCTAAGGCGTTAATGTTTTGTTGAATTATCCATTATACCCTTCTTATAACAACTATTGATTTTCAATTGTATAAAATAAACGATCCAAATCTTAAATAATTTAAAATATATTATATATATATATATTACTATATACATACATAATGTATATATATATAAAAAATATAATATATATGTATAAGATCAAGGCGGCGACGACCGCTGTGTATGTGGGCGCGAAGCTGTCACCGCCCAAACTGGGCAACAGCGACGTCCTCGAGATTGTTCAGGGTGACGTTTGCACGTCGCCAACTCACAAAGGGGCGACGTTTGCTCATTCCAGCCGCCCCCTTCAGTGGCAGCGGCCAGATCTAGGGTGGCGTTGCCCATAGAAGAAGGGCGACCTTGGTCGCTCAGGCATCATCGTCGATGGAGAAGGTGAATTTTTTTTTAGTAAAGTAAAAATTTTTTTCAAACTTTAAATATTAAATAATTTTTAATATTTAATTAAAATATAATTTATAATATAAATAATATAATTTCAAATAGTTGGTTTCATGTTTTGGTTATTTAGTTAGTATTATTTACAAATAAATAAATATATACTTAAAATTATAATAATTTAATTGAGATAAATAATATATAATTATTATAAGTGACTAAATTTTAATTTTTAAATTTTTTTATCCTTTTTTATATTAAATTAATATATCTCATAAACAAATATATTTTACTGTAACATATTTGGACTCAAAGCCTAATTTAATACAAAGGCCAAGTATATTTTAATATGAAAGAAATGCCAAAATAGACATTATACGCTTAAAATAATCTCAAAAAGGCCAAAAAATTATGTCCACTCACACAAATGCGACACTCGCCGCTAGTTTCTAACAGAGAGGGGGTCTTTTGCTATATTTCAAAAATACCAAAAAAAAATTTATCTATTTATTTAACACGGGGTTTTCAGCTAACTTTTAAAAATATAGGAAGTGTTATGCAGTTTACTTTGTTTAGAAAAATTTGAATATATATTTATATAATAAATTGAATACAAAAGGGAAAGTGCGACCGCCAACAAGGAGAAGCGGAGTGGTGGTGGGGGAACTAAAGGGAAGGGGAGGGGACACGAGAGGGTGGGGAGAAGGTGGCAACCTGGGGGAGGGGAAGGGACGAGGTGGTTGGAAGAAGGGGAGAGGCCCAACCGATTTGAGGAGGAAGGGGACGGGTGGGGAGAAGTGGGGCCAAGGAGGGGTGGCAACAGGGGGAGGATGGGGAAGGGAAAGGGAACATAGTAGGGAGGGTGGTGACGGAGGAGAGGGTGGGATAGCGACAGTTATGTTATGATCATATATATTTATAATTATATATATATGTAAATATTAATATATTAAATACATATATATAATATATCCGCTTTTAATTTGAATTCCTCACCTTTTAAAAATTCATCGCAGTTAGAAACTAATTTAATGATAATTATTTTAAAAATTAATAATTATAATTATTAGCAGTTGAGATATATTTTTACATATTTTGTTAACTTTGACTTATTATTTAGTTTGAATATATTATTATAAGATTTAACCAAAAATATAACATCATTTGTAAATTGATGTGAGATGAAAAAAAAATTTGTTTAAACGAATAAATTATAATAAATATAGAGAAAATAAAATATAAATATGGGGTGGTAGGTACATGTATCTCGTAATGAAATATTTTAATAAACCAACAACAAATTATGATAAGTAAAAAAATTTATTTTTTAAAATTACAAAATCAAAGAAAATTTAGTTTTATCTAAATAATAAATAATTTTTCAAGTTAAATTATTTGTTGGTTTAAAATGTTGTATATATAAATATTTTATTAGGATCAAACATACATATTACTTCACAATGATCCTATTATCTGTTGCACTATATAATCACATAAATGACCTAAACCAGCGGAGTAGATGTAACTTCTTTTTTCTTGCTATTCTTCTTTCTTTCTTTTTTCCATAAGGGGAAGGGCCTTTCAATTTTTCAAAATGATGCACGTCCCATCTTAGGATATAAGGATCAAGCGGGTAGGGTTTTAGCAAACAAATATGATTTCACAAGAATCCTAAGATTTAGTAGAAGCGAAGACATTCCAACTCTATTTCAAAGCAATTCAAAATGCATGAAATTATGCCTCAACTACTCCACATTAATCAAAGCAACAATCACATAACGCTAGTGCACATTCATGTCTCAATCTTATGACTTTCTAAATCACATTTATTTGTCAAATTACTAATAGCGGTAAACTGAAAAGATAATATAAACGAAAGTAGTTTGATAGTAACTAGCAAAAGAAAACAAAAAATACAGAAGTAGTTTGATAGTATAACAAAAGAAAAATGAAAACTTGAAAAGAAGTTACCCTCTAGTTCGCATGTGTTAATTAATTCTACACATATATTATGGAATTCTTTACTTTTGAAATGGTTTTATCTCGTTACAAAGGTGAATTGGGTCCTTTACATCAAAGTTGGAATTTGAGAAGTTTCATGTAATTTTAATTGAACCAAATGACTAATCCTAAAAAGCTAAATAATCACTGACATCCTGACAACAAAGTATGTATCAGAAAGCAGCTTGATATACCAGAAAGAACAAAACACTTTGTTTACTTGAATGAGATAACATAATAGCACAACAAGATAAAACAGATGAGAAACACCCACATCACAGTAGTAACTTAATTGGAAACCACTGAAAAAGCATCCAAAAATATTTATCAAAAGAACAACTTGCTAGAGATAAAAATAAAATAAAATTACTCCACGATAATGTAGATGATAGATATCAAGAACTCAAGATAACAATACAAACACATAAAAGAAACATGCTTGATGGATGAAATGAAGAGTGGAAGGGAAGAAAAATGACCAACTTTTTACCACCATTATCACTTTGCAAAGACATTCTAGTTTCTTTAATCATCATTTGTGTCGTTTACAAAGCCCCAGCCTCCAACACACCTATAGTATTCCTCCTCTTTGCCACCTCATACAACTTCCATTGGTTTCCAGCATGCATGAAGACAAATAGATAAGTTTGAAATTCCTCAACCAAACTGCAAATTCACAAGAGGAATTAGTATATTGTGCATCATTCGACAGTGTTGAATAAAATAAATTACGAACAGAGCTTACTTCTAAAGCCTTCATGACTCCTCAAGCTCTACGCCTTCTTGGACCATTACTCCGAACTTATACAAGTCTACAAGCTTGCTTACCTACGTGGTCCAAAAACATTGAAACACAAAGACGTTATCAAATGCATAGATGTGCCAAATGTCTACATATAAATATGAACTGCTAATGCATTGATTAAAAAGATAAGTAGTTGATAAAATGAAGCCTAAAACAACCAACAATTAATAACTTATAAGGCCATCATACAACTAAGAAGAGCATGAATCATTACATACACACAACACACATCCAAAAGTGACACTTCTATAAACAAGACCTTCTGGATGAGCTCCAGTAGTTCAATACAAGCTAGCACAAATTAAAGATGGCATAGTGGAAACAGGAAGCACAAAGTTCATGGTGGTTCAGATTGGCATCATAGTACTAATTCTGGATTTGTCAGTTCAAGGCCTAAACCCAAATGAACTCAAATTCTCAAATTGAACAGCCTGTTTAATTGTTTCAAAGTTTTAGATCAAAAGCATTAATTTCCAACTTCACTTTTAAAGGAAAACATAACATTTCCAAGTTAAAATTTAAGTATCAAAATTACATCGGGGCATTAATGAGGCATTAATGAGTGTCCTACTGTAAGTTAAATACAAGCAGACATGCAAGGAGTCTATTAGCACAAGTATTCCCTTGCAAGATGTACACAAGCAAGTGAACACAAATATGTAACATGAACACAGGGTTTGAACAAAAGGGCAAATTAGATCTATGGTTAGGAGTAATGGATTAAACAGGTCATTCTGGAGGTATGAACCTAGTTATGCTATTGGCACAAACATGCGCTTGCAAGGTACACAACAACATGACCACCCAGGTATGAACAAATCAAACAAGCAAGAGTAACAATAGTGCAAGTAAAGAAAATCCCAAACCACAAGTTATTACCACCAGAAGGAAGAAAACCCTTTCCATCAACTCAAACAAAGATATTAACAAGCATATAGAGATTGTGGTAACCAAACATCACAAAAGATCTTACCTAAATGCCAATACCAGTAAGAAGAAAAAGTAGGCACATAATTCTGAAGCAATTCATGACAATTATGCTTATCATTTGCATATTACTACATTCAAGCTACAAAACAATAATGTTTCACCATTCAATAGTGCTGAGAGTGTGATGGCCTGTATGAAGCCATACAGAAGATTTCACCCCCACCATGCAGTTAGAAAATAATGACATATGTGTCATCAGTTAAAAGCTCTACCGGTTAATGAAAACAAACAAGAAATACAGGAAAGAAACTTAAAAGCAACAACCCAAGGCTGCAGTTCAGCATAATTGCAGCAAGAGAGCTTGTGTCTAGTAAATTGTTCAGAAATTGAAGCAGGTATTCTGCATTAGCATAAGTACTCACGTAAGGATACTGTTCCCCTGCAATTGCTCAGTACTGTTGTCTATCAGGAGGGCAGGTCACTGTACTGTCTGATTTCTGGATCCAAAGTTTTGACATCTGGAGCATCCAACTTTCCTATTCTGGTCTCATACAAGTTCCTTGTATCTTGCGGTATTGTTTTTTGTCCGAAACAGCACTTTTCTCCTCACATTTCCCTGAAAAATAACCAAAAAAGTTCAATTGTTAAAGGGATACCAAGTTGATGTTTGCAGCTTATTTTCTAGCATAAAAATTAAATGATTAGCCAAGGTACCCTCATCATCACCCCAAGCATGTGACAAGATTGAATTTCATTCTCCAAGACCCAACAACAACTTAATTATGTAAAAACTAAAAATGGAAGGGGAAAAAGAGAGAGAGATCATGCAGCAAAGAAGAGCATTTTGAATGTTAGAATGAAATTCAGCTGCAAAGATGCCTCCCAGCATATGAAATCTCTGGAGACTTCAATAAGAGATGAGAACTTAAAGTGACAAATTCCTATGGACAGTAAGATAACCTATTTCAGCTTGAATATGAGGGAAATAAAAGCAGCTAACTTCTACAAATCCCAATCACCTCAAGATAGAATAGAACATCGCGATAAAGAGAAACTTTTGTAACATAGAAAATAAAAGGAACAAGGAGGTCACAGTCCGAATAGGAAATATTATGACGGGGATGACAGGCACCACATGGATCCCGACACACACACATACTTACAATCAGCACCCCACATAATAACTTCAGAGACCGCCTCTTTCCCTCTAAAATAGATGCATAAATGTGGTTAGTAGTTAGGAGCATCAGCTGACCCATGCATCCAACCTACAACCCCCACCTCATCCAGAAAAAGAAAGGAAACAAGAACAACATAATTATGTTGAGCTTTTTATGGTCAGATAATTACACAAGCCTAAAAACGTAATCTATAAATTTCATCTTTGGTGGTAATAATCTCCATACAAGCCAATTAATCAAGAAAAACAAGGAAAAGAACATTAATGAAGATTTCATTGATAGGTAGATTGGAGAAACCCTCTTCACAAAAAATTCAAGAAATGAAACGAAGAAACCCTCTTCACAAAAAATTCAAGAAATGAAGTTAATGGAAGAGAACAGTGGCTTTGAGTATTTTTACCAGCGATTTTTTTCTTTCTCAGATTTTTTAAAGGAATCGGACTCGAAAGGGATTTCTATATCTCAACAAAGTCGCATGAAAAAATCATCAAGGAAAGAAATTAAAAAAACAAAACACAGAACTAAAAACATCATAATTTTAGTACACCCATTCACGTTTTCATCAAATGGGCCTCCAAGAAAAGTCATGAAAAACCCATCAAAGTACTACGAACAAGAACTGAAAATCTCTACAAAAAAAAGGAAGAAGAACATGCAAACCATGAATAGTGGTGTATACATACATAAACCCGTGTACACTAAAATTGGTAAAATATATTTATCTTTTGTTTATACATTAAGAAAAGTGAAGTAAATAGATCGGGGGAGAAGAAGCACCTTTAGGATGCGAGCAAGGTGGTGGTTGTTCGCCGGTGAATGGCCGACGAACGACGAAGAAAAGAGGAGTGGAAGTCCGATGAAAAATCGCGAAGAAGAAAGACGAGAAGTCCCCGAGAAGCAACGATAGGTGGTGGGTCATGGTTCAGTCGACTCGCCGGAAGGAGAGGAATCGATTGATGGTGGACTCAGGCGGACTCGCCGGAAGGAGAGGAGTTGATTGGTGGTCGACTCAGGCAACTCGCTAAAATTACCGCTGCTGCTGTCGCGCCGTCGCCGCTGCTGTCGCGCCGCCGCTGCTTCTTCCTTCCTCGTTGCAGACGGCACTGGTGGTGATGGTGGATTTGGGGTTAGGGTTAGATTTCAAAATTGAGGGAGAAAAAAAGAGCTGTTGGGCGGTGGTGATGGTGATGGGAGATTGGAGAAATAAGGTGATATGTTATAATTATAAAATTGTGTTGCTAAAATTGTGTTAAAAAAAAAAAAAAAAACATACAAAAAAGTTCTTGGTTGGGTATATTCTATAATAAAATTATACTGTTATAAATAAGTAATACTTATTATTATATTAATTATAAAAATTCTAAATATATATATAAAAATATTGATTGATCTTATTATATATATATATATAAAATAATAATAAAAATAATAAAAAAATGAGCGCGACTTGTCTGCCGCCCTAGTTTTTCTGTTTCTATATTCAACATAATTCACTTATTTTCTATTTATTATTATCAGTTGTTTCTCCAAATAAAATTATACAATATCTTACTTTTTAGTAGTTATCAATTTTTATTTTTATTTTATTTATCTTATTTTAGTGGTATTAATTATACATCATTGTATTTTTTTTTTTAATATCTCATGCTTTTATTATAAATAGTATAGCAACTATTGTATTTAGACTTTAAATTTAATTATCTGTTGAATATAGACATTATTCTTCAACTTTGTTATTTTACGTCCATGATATCGTGAAAACAAACAAGTAATCTTTATATATTTTCATCTTAGAGAATAATATATATATTATTCTTCAGTTTCTTATACAATTTATTATTTTCAAAATAATTGTTTCAACTACTTTCTATATAAAAGTTTATTTAAATATAGTCTATGGTTTTATTTTAGAAGTTTAATTAGTAAAGATATATATTTACATGCTTATTATATGCTTTGATTATTAGTAATTTTGTTTAGTGACCGAAAGAGCTTGAATATTTGTGAGTAAGCTATGGAATAGTTTGTAATTAATATGTTGTTGAGTTTTTCAAAATATATATTTATATGTTCTTGAATTTTTTGTTCCTGTATATTATGTTTTTACAAAGGAATAATTTAAGATTATCAAAATCATTTTTTTCCTTGATCGTCTAAACTGACGGAAAGACTTCTTTTGAAAGAAAAATATTGTGCCAAAATTATCATCCTCATACTGTGGCAAGAGGCATGCTTCAAATTGAAAGAAAAATAGTCAAAATTGAGGGGAGAGGAAAGAGGATTATATATGCAATTAAAACTTAATATCTTATATGTATTTTTATTCTTCATACTTATTTGTTTTTAACTTATTATTTTATAACTTTATTCTTAAAAAGAAAAGCATATTTTCTCTTTGTTTATTGATTTATCAGTTTTTTATTCATATTTTCAACATAGTTAATTCATTTTTTAGGGAAAATTGCATGCAACACCCTTGTGAAATGGGAAAATTTATTTGTGTCTTGAAAATAACAAAAAAAAAAACCTTTATAATATGAAATTATGCAAAAAAAAAATCTATCTCCAATTTATCCCATTTTTTGATTATTTTGGGGTTTTATTTTTTTTTTACCTTTTTTCATATTTTTCTAATAACATATGATAAGCACTAAAAAAATATATATTAATTCATCAATTTTTATACGTAAAAATATTATTACACCAAATTAAATTATGGATAAATTACATTTTGACATTCGAACTATGTCCGTTTTCACTTTGCCATTGAAACTTTTTTGTGCCGACTTACCATCTCAACTTTACGAAATTTTTGCATTTTGTCATAGATGACCACTTCTTATTGATGTTTGTTGAAAAAGTATCACATATTGTGCATAAGTGAAAAATATTACATCACATAATCCTTGAATATCTAATGTATAGTGTGTGATTTTATTTTTATTTTTTTGTCAAAAAACTTGGCTGAAATCAGTTACAAAAGGTAAAGTGCAAACTTTTGTAAAAGTTGAGATAGTAAGTGTAAGCGTTAATTTTATCCTGTCTGAAAATCAAAACACAAGAAAATCATCAAATATATATATATATATATATATATATATATATTTGATAGGTAAGGTGGGTATAATTTCTAGTTGATCCTCTGATTTTTCTCTTCAAGAATGCATTTGATAAATTCAAAAGTAAAATCTTCTTGTAGATATTCTCTTGACTTGAATCTGAATTTCTATAGCATCAATTCAAGGGCTCATGCATGTAATTCGAAATTAAATGATATAATCTTTGTAACTGCCTTGTAACGGTTTGGGCGCGATGACGTCATATGGGGGGAATAATTTTTTTTTTGTAACAGCCAAAACCATGCAAAAAACCGTTACAAACTTTGTGTTGTGCGTAAAATCATTACAATTTTTTCGGCCATTACTATATTGGACCGATTTTTGTAACGGCTTGGTTATTGTACCAAATATTTTGGTAAAAATACAGGCCGGATGAATGACCGTTTCAAACTTCATTAAAAAAATAAGCAGTTACAAACGCCGTTATAAAATAACGGCTAATTTTTTAAACGGCTATTTTCAATGGCTATCTTAGGATTTCCAAAAGCCGCTACAAATAATTTTATATATATGTGCAAGTTGTTTCATTTCATTACAATTACTGTTTTAGAAAATTTTACTAACCACAAACGCTCAATACTCTGATTTTCTCGCAAATTTACTTGAGTGGCTTTGGATTAATATTTATTCATATCGCTCGAATTCTTGGACCGTCAACTAGCTAGTGGTGATCATCTTTTGAGTTGGTTGACTAGGTAACAACGACTAATTTAATACTGTATTATATTAAATTTAAATTAATTATATGTTGCTGCGTATGTAGTGATTTAATTAGTTTTTATGATCGACTTTTAATTTATATATATATATGTGTGTGTGTGTGTGTTAGTGAATTGTTAATATGCATGTATTCACCTAATTAAGTAGTGTAATACATGTAATATTTATAAATTTATAAGTCATCAAATTAGCTAGAAACTACCTTACTTATATGTATACATACGTGTGAAGTTACAACTATATATCAATCTATATATATCATCATGTTACGAGACTTGAGGAGATGGATATAATAAGAACCTTTCGGGAGGGTAGGTCTTACACCAGAGTTTGAGGATAGGGTTAAGGCTTTCATAAAATGAGCTAAGGGTTAGCGTGGACATATGGATGGAGACAAAATTAGGTGCCCTTGCCAAAAGTGCAAAAACACAAAGTTTGGAACACTTGACGAAGTCAGTTATCACTTGTGTACACGAGGGTTTATGCCAAAATATTATAATTGAACATCGCATGGCGAGGAGAGTGTGCAGGATTATTTGAGGCTCGACTATCCCTCCAGTGTCGGAGGAGCGAACCCCAGCTGGGCATGTTGAGGGTAATTATCCACAGTGGGGTGATGAACAATATATGAATTGGGCAGAGGATGGTTTTTTATGCAGCCGGGCCGAGTTAATTTGCTTCTTCTCACGATGGTGTCCCTGATGATGATACGAGGTCTTGTCTTGTTGATGTCGGTCCTACTTCATATTATTACGGCAGTGGCCCGTACGATTATGATGAGTCATAGTTGTCGGACCATTTTTACAATGTAGTGCATGCTGCAGACCATCCTTTGTGGAACAGTTGCATCCAAACTCATTTAAGTGTTGTTGCTAAGTTGGTGGATATCAAGACGGATGGTCATATTTTTGAGTGAATATATGATCAAATATCCCAATGGGCTAATAGAATATTGCCCCCTGATCACACTCTGCCGGGAGATTACTACAGCACGAAGAAGTTGGTAAAGGATTTGGATTTACCCTTGAGAAGATTGATGCATGTAAGAATGGTTGTATATTGTACTGGAAAGACGGCATCAATTTGGAGTACTGCAAATTTTGTGGGGACTCTACGTACAAGCCTTCCTGAGGCTGAAACCCACTTCGAAAGAAGTCCCCGTATGCTGTCCTTAGGTACTTGCCGCTTACTCCCCATCTGTAGAGGTTGTATTCTTCAAGGGCGATTGTCGAGCACATGAAATGGCATGCCACACATCAAATAGAGGAGGGCTCGATGTGTCATCCATCCAATGCCGAGGCGTGGAAGCATTTTGATCGAATGAATCCCGATTTTGCAGAAAAGCCGTGTATTAGGCCTTTGCACATATGGTTTTTCCCTGCACAATCAGTACGATCATAATTATTCATGTTGGTCACTTATCATTACACCATACAATATTCCCACTAGTATATGCATGAGTTATGAGTACATGTTTCTTACAATGGTAATCTCTGCCTTCTAATCCGAAACAAGCGTCTGATCGATGTGTACTTGGAACTGTTGATCACAGAGCTGCTGCAATTGTGGCATGCGGATATTAGAACGTACGATCATGCCACAGACAACGCATTCATCATGCGGGCGGTATTGATGTGGACCATGAACGACCTACCCGTCTATGGGATGCGTCTAGGTGGAGTACCGCCGGGGTTATGGGATATCCGATCTGTATGGATGATACAAGGACATTCCATCTGCAGCACGGTAGGAGGCATGCTACTTTGATTGCCACAGATAGTTTCTCCCTGAGCACCATCCCTACCAAAGGAACAAAAAAACCTTCATGAAGAATTGTGTCGAGAATAAAGTTGCACGTTTGAGGCTAACAAGAGACTAGATCCTCGATCGGATTGCAACATTAGTCTTGTAGTTGATTGTCGTTGTCATTACCTAATGGTATAGATCTTTTTTCTTTCATACTGGTCAACTGATCATTTGATACATGCTTTGAGAAAAAGTGTTGATAATATATTCATCATGGACATCAAGAGAAAGATGAAGGATAATATGAACGCACGTAGGGATTTGAAGATCATATATAATCGCCTGGAGCTGGAGTTGGATGAACATAGACCGAACATTATACCTAAAGTGGTTTATACCCTAGCGAAAGAGCAGAAGAGGAGAGTTTGTGAATGGATACGCGTCTAACCTTGCACGCTGTGTTGACATGACGGAATTGTGGATGCACGGCATGAAGAGCCACGATTGTCATGTATTCATGCAGAAATTGATCGCGATTGCCTTTCGTGAAATGCTTTCCGAGCATGTATAGAGCGCATTAACCGATATTAGTCTATTATTTCAAAGCATATGCTCGACCACACTAGATGTTCACAAGCTTCATGAGTTGGAAAACAATGTTTCCATCATATTGTGCAACCTTGAGAAGATATTTCCGCCAGCTTTTTTCGACTCAATGGAGCACCATTGTTCATCACCTGCCGTATGAAACACGTGTAGGGGCCAGTGTAATACAGGTAGATGTACCCATTTGAAAGAAGAAGGTGAAAAATAATGCACATGTTGAAGCATCCAATGTTGAGGAAATTGACCTGTTTACGTCATAGTAGTTTGAGTCGGACGTGCAATCCAAATGAAGCATGCCTCGTAGAAATGATGAGCGCACGAGTAGCGATGATGGAATCCAGGTGTCTATTTCGATCTATCCTAGCGGAGCTAGTGGTGCCACAAAGAAAAGATGGCTCAGTGGACCAGAACGGCACATCATCAACCTAAATTTTGACCAACTATGAAGTGGTCACACCATATTATGACTAAGTTGTTAATTCTAATATAAATTGGCATTTTTAATATACATGTTAATTGTATGCATTTATATATATAATTGATATATGTATAGATCTTACTTGAACGAGCTGTACCAATACCACCATCCTGAAGACCAAATTATTGATCGACTTGTATCGATTGAATTCAAGGATTGGTTTAAACAACGTGTAAGTTAAACACAATTTTTTTTTTTGGAATTTTTAAAAGTATGTCATTGCAACCTACAAATTAATTAAAATAACTTATCATATTTGAACATGTAGGTACATCCTAGCTGAATTATACGGACAAGGAGCTACTAAAGTGTCATTATTTGGGTCCGAGTGCAGAAGTGACATCGACTCCTTGCTACTTTGTTAACGGGTACAACTTTCAGACTGAACGTCACAACACCGGCAAGTTAACCATGAATTAGGGGTATGTGCCAAAAGTTCATCACATGCAGACGAGAAAAATGACTTCTATGGAATCATCGTAGAGATCATTCAATTGACATACCTACTTATTGGGCTTAAAAACCAAATTAATACCTTTTGAGCAAAATCAGGAGTAAATGTTACAACTTGTGCTTTTCTTGGTTATGCTTCTAATAGTATAGCTTTCAGATTTTTAAATCTAGAAGATAATGTGATTATAGAGTCAGGTGATGCTATATTTCATGAACAAAAGTTTTCATTTAATTCTAAGTGGGGGTCAAAATATTGAAAAGAATATTTTATCATTGCCCTCTTCTTTCATTTTAAAAAAAAAATAAAAAAGAAGGCTAGAAGGAGTAAAAGAGCTAGAGTACAGAAAGATTTTGGTCCTGATTTTTATATTTTTAATATTGAGAATAACTCTCTTACTTTGAAAGAAGTTTTTCCATCACCCGATGATATTTTTTAAAAAGAAGTTGTGAATGATGAGATGGTATCTCTAACTTCTAATAAAACTTGAAAGTTAGTGGATTTACCACTGGGTTGTAAAACAATTGGGTATAAGTGGCTCCTTAGGAAAAAATTAAAGTCGGATAGTTCGATAATATATTCAAAGCTAGACTAGTTGATAAAGGTTTCAAGCAACTTGAAGGTCTAGAATTTTTTGATACTGATGTGTGTCGAATCCACCAAAAATATTCTTAATAAAAACTTGTGAGAGTGATTAGTAGGGTCGAATTTATAGAGATTGGTTTTAAATTAATTCTTTCAAAATAAGAACAAAAGATGGGGGGGGGGGGGGGGAGATTTTGATTAAAAATCTAAGTCTAAAAATTAAAGAAAAAAAACAATAAAAAATATAGTAGATGTGAGAAAGATATTTCAGTTAAAGACAGGATCATGCTCAATTATATGGTCGATCATAGATGCAAAGATAACAATCATTCATAATAGATAAATTGGTTATGGTCACTGGTACGACCTAACAATCTCACCTTACCTTACCTTGTCGATAGTCAAGGAACGTCCGTTGACTAAAATCCCTAAACAGTAGACAACCTTGGGAACGTCCTCAAAATTTTATCTACCAACAGTATTAAGAATTTGAAGGGCCCAATTCTAACCAATAAATTCCTACGATGATTTATTTAAGTTAGATTGTGCATTCCCCGCAATATAATAAAAAACTTCTACATAATTAATTATGTTGCGTTACCACTAGTTATTGAACTAAACAAATAATTACAGATTTGCAAGTTTAATTGGCTAGACAAATATTCTTGACAATGAATAACGAATCCTGTCATCCATAAATAAGGTTATTTGTAATAAAAGCACAGAGAACAACACAAATACCAATATGAATGAAAGTAGAAAGCATAAATTAGATATCACAATGCATCAGAATTAAGTATTTACTGAATCTTTAATTGGAATAAAAGAACTAGCCTAGCATGTTAATAGAAGAACATATAAGAAAAAGAAGAAAATATTATAAAAATAATGCAAAGATCAAAAGTTTTTAATTCCAGTGTCAAAAGATGTCCTTTTGGTGAATTACATCACCTATATATAATACCTAATTACCTAATTATAATAGGACTAGAAAAGGATAAACTCCTAATTAAACTAAAAGTCCAAAAGAAGTAAATCTATTATTCTAATTAAATTCTCACATCAAAGCTAGTTTTCATTCAGCAAAAGATGTCCTGCTTCGCTTTAGATTCTTCTAAAAATCGAGTTTTCAACCTTTCTTGAGCAACCCCATTTTCGCAAGTTAGGCGTGAGCACGCCTAATAGTTTCTCCAAGGCTGTCAATTTTTTCATTTTTGGCTCTTTTCTTCTATTTTTCTTCTATCACTCCATAATGAATTAATGATGCAAATGACACTTAGTTAGGAGTATTTAGGATATAAAAAAGGTTAATTATCACAAAATGCAGTCATATTAGATACATATTTTCTGGTAACTAGAGTGACATCCATTAGACTTTTAATTGCTATTGCTGCAATATTTGATTTGCATATTCATCAATGGATATAAAAACTGCATTTTTAAATGGGGACTTAAATGAAGAATTTTATATGGACCAACTCGAGGATTTTGTAGAAGCAGACTAGAAAAGTTAGGTGTGTAAATTTACAAAATCCCTATATAGCTTAAAGCAGACACCTAAGCAATGACATGAAAAATTTGATTCCTACATGATTGAGAATTATTTTGTACCAAATGATTGTGACAAATGCATCTATCTAAGTCTTGAAATAATTCACATGTTATTGTTCGCCTCTATGTGGATGATTTGTTGATCTTTGCATCTATTTTGCATGTTATTAAAGAGACAAAAAATATGCTTAGTTGTCACTTTGACATGAAGGATCTTAGTGAGACAAACTTTATTTTGTGTGACATCCTTAGGATTTTATACTTAATTGGGTGTCTAATGATAACTATTATGAAAATTTTTATAATAAATTATAAATTGAAATTGGAGTACAATAAAACTTGAACGGAGTGAATTGGAGCTCATTATCTTAATTGACAGTAAATTATATTAATTAAGAAATACAGAAGGACGTAAAGGAGAATTTAGAAAAGTTTAAATAAAATAAAATAATAATAATAATAATAATAATAATAATAATAATAATAATAATAATAATATATATATATATATATATATATAAAGAAAGAAAGTGGGCGGGTGGGGCCATCAATTCCCCACCGCCACACTTCCATTTGCAAACATAATAATATATATACTAATATGGATATGTAGTAAGAATTGAATTGGCAAATTGGTTTCTGTATACATGTGCAGCATTCTCTGTTTCCATTTTCGGACGACGACGAACAGGTATGTTTTTGTTTTAAAATTTTTATTAATTTATATAATTATATTATTTAATTAGTCCATTTACTAAAAGTAATTTATATTGACCGGTGAATTGTTTAATCGGAGTATTTTATGATTTTATTAATTTATATTGGTATTGAATTAATGTTCCAATTGACGTAAAATATTATAGTTGGTTAATTAAATTATTAGATTTGATAGATTTAATTATTACTGTAGTTAATTTATTCAATTTCGTCGGGCCTATTAACCAAATGTGTAATGATATGTATTAGGGTATAATTAAATTGTATAATACGAGGAATTAATAGAAAATTCATAAAAATACTCCGAAAAATTATATTTAAGGAATATTATATTATTAGAAAGGAAAATAAGGGTTTTAATCATAATTTAATTTAAGGAATGTTATTAAGAAGGATAATTATAAAAATATAAGGGGTTTTGTTAAACGAATTCTTATGAATTAACCGATAAATTAAATATATACGTGGGAAGCTAGTTAGTTATAAAATAATGGTACGAAAAGTTTATATTTCGATAGAAATAAAATACTAAATGATCAATTAGAAATTGTACAAATAATATGTAATATTATATTTAGAAATTACAATATTTTTAATATATTAATTGTATGCATTATAACTCGTTATAGGATTCGGGGATAAAGTAGAGGATCGGACAATTCCTTATTTGCTAGTAGAACGTCGTTAGATCGAAGTAAGTGAATAATTAGTATTATCTATATATGTTTCCTTTGTGGTATTCCTTTTATATAAATCTGCGATTCATGATGAAGTTGATTTATTTGGAAATGTTTACATGGTGAATGATTTATTGAAATGATGATATTGTGCACGTAAAATGAGAAATACATTTAGTATTCTATTTGTTGGATGATGTGTTATTGATGTTTGTAAATAGAAATATGTCTATATATGGTTTTACGTCAATAGCTGCTTACAAGGACGGTGATATGTGGAATTGAGGGAGTGGTGGAAAATTGAATATAATGTGATGTGAATACCCCTTGATGTTATTGAATAGCCTATGTGGCAAATGAAAAGAAAAGAGCTATGATGCGATGAGAAAAGAGCTATGATGCGATATGAAAAAGAACAGTAATGCGATATAAAAGAGCTGTGATGCGATATGAAAAGAGCTATGAAGCGAATTGAAAGAGCTATGATGCGAAATGAGATTGATGAGCCGGCTGTCAAGGGGATTCATGTATATAACGAAGGTGAGGTTGAGTTGATGGAAAAAAACACTATATCACCTTCTGATAAGCAGACTAGGAGAAGAAGATTGTTTTACTGTGAGTTGGCTATATTGTGTAATATGTGTTGATTATGTTGGTATTAAGTTGATTATATTATATACATGTTGTACATTTGCCTTGTCTGGACTATATTTGACGTACATGTATAGATAATGCTAGTTAACTGCTTATTGAGTTGCAGGCTCATCCCTCTGCTAACATTTTTCAGGAGTAGATCTTGAGGTGTCAGCTTATCGAGGGTTAGATCCAAACCCCACGTTCAATCAGGTCGGGCCAGTATGCAGTTTTCTCCTAACTTGTCAACTGGAATTTAACTCACATTTTGGGATGTATAAAGGGATATAAAAACTATGAACTACTAAAATGGTTTACTTGTGAGGTTTGATATGTACATATATGTAGTGATGTAAATTATGGTGGTGTTGGTTATGACGTAGGGATTACATATGCTTAACGATTATGTGCATATTTATACATGTAAACAGGGTTTACTTTAAGTATGATAATTAGGGGAGATATAGCAGTAGTATTGGTAGCGGGTGCTACATTTTGAGTATAAAAATTACCAAGACTTGTGATGGTATTTTCCTAAATCAGTTGCATTATATTGATAAAATTTTGAGAAAAGTAATTTTATTGATTGTAAGCATGTTACAACTCCTTTTGATCCAAGTATTCACTTATTTCCTGTTGAAAATGATGATGATGTGATTAATCAAAAGGAGTATGCTAGCTTAATTGGAAGCTTGAGATATGCGACTGAATGCACTAGGCCTGATATTGCCTATGTTGTAGGAGTACTTAGCAAGTTTACGAGCAAACCAAGTATTGAACATTGGCATGCCATAACAAGAGTTATGAGATATTTACTAGGTACAAAAAGTTATAGCTTGTTTTAAAAAAAATACCCTGTTGTACTTGAAGGTTTTTCTGATGCTGATTCGAACACCTTATCAGGTGATTCATGTTCTACAACTGGTTATATTTTATTTTGGGTGGTGTTGCTATTTGTTGGAATTTTAAGAAGCAAACAATCATTGTTAACTCTACCATGGAGGCTGAGCTTATTGCTTTAGCTTTGGCTAGTGAGGAATCGAATTGGTTGAAAGATTTATTATTTCAAATATTATATTCTGAAAAATCAATTGCTCCAATTTTAATTCATTGTGACAGCACAACTGCAACTGGTAAAGAGCACAAAATCGTTATTATAGCAGTAAATCCAGACCTATAAGAAGAAAATAGTACTGTGAGATCATATTTGATAAGTGGTAATATCAATGTTGATTATATTAAATCTTGTGATAATCTTGCAGATCCATTAACCAAGGCCTTGACAAGAGAAATGATCTGAAACACATCGAGGGGGATGGGGTTAAAACCCATACAATCATAAGTCATGTATGAGGAAACTCAACCTGGGGACTAAAGATCCTATAACCAGGTCCAATGAAAAAAACTGGCTTGTTTTGAAATGCACTATCATATTCTAATTATTTTTAATCTCTATGAAGTGAGTTCATTTATCCTGTAATGATTTGTGGAGGTTGAGTTTATTAACTCTTAATAAAAATTTGTAGCTCGAATGAGTGGGGTGTTAGAATTACAGGAGCACCCTTGACAGATTTCACCTATGTGAGTGTGGAAGTACGCCGCTTCATATCAAAATTGGTTTATTCTAAAAAACACTTATGAAAATCGGAATAACACAAGACCGTAATGTGCTGGCTAATAAAGCTCACAAGACTGTTATGTGTGTGCTGGCCCCCTCACACGACTCAGTGAGCAGTCATAGTTCAAGTCCGAGACCACTACTGACTCTGGAGTAGAGGTTACTGTTTCACTAAATTGAGGTTTAATGCAGAGCACACCCTCATTATGCATATTGGTCTACCTTCAACTAATATACTCTCTTTAATTTTAATATTAAAATGAGTGGGGGATTGTTAGTATATATATATATATAATATTATATATATATATTGCATTTCAATATTTAAATTAAAATGTATGTCTATATATATTCCTCCAATTTATGTTGAAGTCACTAGTGTTGGTGGATGATTATGGTCATTATTTTGTAACATTTCTCCTTCAATACCATCACCCCACTACTACACCATGTTCATGCACATTACTAGCTATTTATCACCATTATCTGTCACATTATTATCCATTAATTTACATTAAAATGGTGGATGAATCTACACCTATAAAAGGGTTTCATTCTACTTGTTTTGATACACATATACTACAGGCAACTATTTTTATAAGAAAGAATTATATTAGTTGTTGAAGGGTGTTCTATTTTTGTGGAGCTTTGGACTCTACTTCTTATCTAAAGTAAGTTAGAGTCATACGACGTTGTCCGGCTGTTGTATCCTGGAGAAGACAAGTCGAGAGTAATATTACTGGACCAGTGAGAAGTTAGTTGCAGTAGGCTTGAATCTCCTTAAAGAGAGGGAGATATCCGTGCTTCAACCTGAAAATTTTTGTTTATTTTTCAACTCTAAATTATTATTTCTACAACACACAGTATATATATATATATATATATGTATTTTGTTTTTTTGGGAATTATAATTCCCAATTACAAATTCGAAATTGGAGGAAATCAAAAGTGGCATCCTCCAATATTTATCAGAGACAAATTTGTTTTTTTGGGAATTATAATTCCCAATTACAAATTCGAAATTGGAGGAAATCAAAAGTGGCATCCTCCAATATTTATCAGAGACAAAGTTGCATTTTTGGCCGCTGAACTCGTTCACCAAATTAAAGCATTTTCATCCATGAGATGAGGGTTGTTTGGTCGCACTCAGACACGTCCTTAAACCAACAGTAAATACAGCCAACCTAACCACCCAAGAACATTAAACTATCTGAATTCATGAAACGCGTGATAGACTTGGAATTCACCAGAAACGACAGCGTACTGGCAGGTTAGAATCAAACATCATCTCTCAAACAGGTTCTTACAACCCTTTACACTAACTTGTCTGTAAATATTCACCTTAACATCATCATATTTCTGTGGGGCAAATTATCTTTTGTGTTTTGGAAAATAAAATTTAAAATATTTAAAAATTATTGGGGATTAATTTGGTTCATTTACTAATTCTTTTTTCATAGAAATAATTACTCATTTCACGACGTTGGCAGGCGATAAATTGCATTTAACACTATTTCTTTGTAGTCGTTTTTGATAAAAGAGTGCAACTTTGTGTAGAAATTTCCATCATTTTCTTCAAACATTTTCAGCCAAGAAATTGTTTAGTCAGCACTCAGTTAAGTCCTAACATGAACTACAAACAGAAATAATCTCATCTATACCATATAACAACATTAATCTATCTGAATTCTTGAAACAAATATCAGGACATGAAACAATTCAAACTCCACAATCATCAAACTCATACCTAAACAAACCTAATTCGAATCAATCAAGCCCAAGAATTATCAAACGCAGCAGAAGTAATCGCCCGTGAAAACTCCTGATAACTTATTCTCCCATCGCCGTCAGTGTCCGCCTCCCTTATCATTCCGGTCAGCTCCTCCGCCGTCAGCGCATGGCCGAGCTTAGCCATGGAATGGGCCAGCTCGGCCGCAGTGATATAACCATTCCCATCTCTATCAAACATCCTGAACAGGTGCTTCAACTGTTCCTCCGTGTACGGGGACTTCGCCGGTAGAAGGTCCGGCGCCACCAGCGCCACGAACTCAGAGAACTCCACCAACCCATTACTGTTCGTGTCCGCCTTCTGAATAAGCGCCTCCAGCTGATCAGGGCTGGGCTTCAAGCCGAGCGATCGCAGCAGGGATCCGAGCTCCAGCTGCGTCAGGCTGCCGTCGTTGTTTCTGTCGAACGACCGGAAAATTTCTCGGAGCTCGGCTATCTGCTCGTCGTCTAACTTCACTGCCGCTTCCTTACTGCCCATAACTGCGTTTTCTCAATCAAAAATCACAAATGGGCTCTCTTCCAATCCTTCAAAAAATCACAAATTTTCAATCTTTTGTCCTGTAACTGATGATCGATCAAATGCTTCTCTGAAAAATGGGTCCTCTCCTTTTCTTTTTCACTTCTTCCGCTGTAATCGATGAACACTCAGACTGGAATTTGATTTCTCGAAAGTCGAAACTGCAGCTGATCCAGGAAACTGCAACTCGCTTTACTTCTTTTAAATTCCCGAGAATCAGTTTTCTTTTTGACCAAAGATAAGTGTATATGTGCGTGCAGTTTGGTTTTGGAGTTGGGTATTCGTCAATGACCAATTTCTTGGAGCGTTGCAGGTGACGACAATTATGAATTAATTGGATCCATTTGAATTGGAAAAAGGAATGGAATTTTGTTCTTTTTTTCTTTAAATGCTTAAGTATAGAATAATATCCAAATATAATTACACTCCTACATCATGAGATTTAGTATATTTACACATAAACTTTTGAGATTTGAGAAATTATATCTATCATTCTTGATTTTTGCTTCTATCTAACAAATAAGTTTTTTCATTGGTCAAATTAACTGAATTTATTGATATTAACAAAATTGAATGAAAATTGATATTATCCTTGATTGACTTATTAATGACTTATTGCAAGTCAAACAAATTTTTCAGACTAAACTACCCTTATAACGGTGAAGATATACCTATTTCATATGCATTAACGTGTGAAGACGTATGAGGGTAATTTGGTCATAAAAAAAATTATGTGACCAGCAATAAGTTAGAAATAAGTCCATTGATATAATTTTTTTTTTTTTTTTCATATCAACAAAATCGATGAATTTTTATTAATAAAGAGATAATGTAATTATCCCTAATATCCAATATCTCAATAAATTAAGTAATTAATCAATTAATATTCAATCAATACATCATTATTATATATTTTTACATGAAATGAAACAAATACACATTTATATAAAATCTCAACTCTAATCTTAAATTTATTTATGGGATTTCAACCTTAAAAAATTCGAGTATTTAGACTATCCTTGTTTGTCAAATAATTCACATTTTATCTTGTTTGATTGTGTTGATCAAGTATAAAAATTTAACAATTCTGATATCAAAACAATATTTCAATTACAATTAACTAAGTTCAATCATATCATCAATTATATTATATTACATAATTTTTTTTTATTTTTTTCAATAGCATACCAAAGAAAATAATACATTTCCACCAAAGTCATTTAATCTCTTTTTCTTTTCACTTAAAATAAGATAAACTGAGACATGATACTTAGTGACTAATGTGTGTGGTGCATCAAAATATCTACAATTAATTTAAAATATTAAGATATAATTATTATATTTTTAAATTATATATTTTAATTAAATAAATAAAAATATTGAAAAAATAGAAGTTGCGAGTAGTTGTTTAGAGAAAAGTGGGTGATGTTGCCAAAAGCGGTGTCAACTAGTTGTTAGAGGGGTGTAATTCAGCACGCTTGCACTAGGGAGCTAACAAAAATCCAATCAAAAAATTCCTTTCCTCTATCAAATGAGGGGGTATTTATACTATTCGTAATTTAAGCTATTTAGGGTAGGTGAAGTCAAAATACTCTTTTATCTTTACCTACCCCTTTTACATGCTATGAATGACTCATTAAAGGCTTTCTCGTAATTTGATGATTAACAATAATTCGGCAGGTTTGACTTCGATCCTTCCTTTTATGGAGATGATTTTCTTTTCTTCTTGGAGAGATCTTTTCTTTTATGACGGGTTTATTTCTCCTCCATCAACAGCCCCCCAACTCCAAAATATTTATGAGTTAACTTTAATTTGCATGTCGCATTTGAGTGTAGGATCGACGCCTTGAGCCCCTTTTCGACCTTATTTTTGAGCTTTGGGGGAGACTCAATCAGTGACTATCTTTATTTAAACCGCTCCCATCCTTTTTAGCTGAGAATTTTGTGACGATGATTGCTCATGTTCTTCTATAAAATATTATTATCAGTAACGAGATAAAAATATGAAAGCAATTCAAACCCTCCAATTTAATTGAATAGTTGGAAGTAATAGAATTAAATACATACAAACAATCAAACAATAGATTTGTATATGCACGTGTTTGCTTTGGTGTTTAAGTAAATATTATATATATTCATCAATAGTAAAATATGATTATATGTGCAGAGATGCAAAATCACCTTACCACTATACAAATCATAAAATGTGATTTGAAACCTTTTTTTTTTAATACATGTATGTATTTGGTCGAGGCAAGCCTCAACCAAAGAAACAAATTTCTTCTTTGGTCGAGGCTGCCTTGACCTGCACTTGATTCAGGTCGAGGCGTTTGTTTTCGGCTTGATTTTGTTGGGGTTTCTCAATTTAATTTTTTTTATATGATTTGTAATTTTTAGTAATTCAATATTTGATTTTTTGAGTGAAGTCGTAAAATCCTCAAGATAATTATTTGAGAGTTACTTTGACTTTGGGTGTTGGCTTATATCACCTTAAGGAAGTCGTTTCTTCTTTTAACTTTAGGGTGTCGCTTATGACACTTCAAGAAAGTCATTTTTCATTTATGACTTCGGGGTGTCGCTTATGGCACCTCAAGGAAGTCAATTTTTATTTCAACTTTGGGGTGTTGCGTATGGCACCTCAAGGAAGCCGTTTTTTATTTATGACTTCGGGGTGTCGCTTATGGCACCTCAAGAAAGTCATTTTTTTGTTTCGACTTCGGGGTGTCGCGTATGGTACCTCAAGGAAGCCGTTTTTTATTCATGACTTCGGGGTGTCGCTTATGGCACCTTAAGAAAGTCATTTTTCTTGTTTCGACTTCGGGGTGTCGCGTAAGGTACCTCAAGGAAGCCGTTTTTTATTTCTTTGAGACTTCTCAGGAGTCCTTTGTATGATGCTAATACATTTTTGTTTGGGAACTTCGTGGGAGCTCACTTGATCAATTTTTCGAAACTTCTTAGGAGTTCCTTCGTATAGTGCTATCACATTTTGTTTGGGAGCTTCGTAGGAGCTCACTTGATCAATTTTTTTGGAACTTCTTAGGAGTTCCTTCGTACAATACTAGCATATTTTTGTTTGAAAGCTTCGTAGGAGCTCACTTGATCAATTTTTCGGAACTTCTTAGGAGTTTCTTCGTATAGTGCTATCACATTTTTGTTTGGGAGCTTCGTAGGAGCTCACTTGATCAATTTTTTGGAACTTCTTAGGAGTTCCTTCGTACAGTGCTAGCATATTTTTGTTTGAGAGCTTCGTAGGAGCTCACTTGATCATTTTTTTGGAACTTCTTAGGAGTTCTTTCGTATAGTGCTATCACATTTTTGTTTGGGAGCTTTGTAGGAGCTCACTTGATCAATTTTTTGGAACTTCTTAGGAGTTCCTTCATACAGTGCTAGCATATTTTTATTTGGGAGCTTTGTAGGAGCTCACTTGATCAATTTTTTGGAACTTCTTAGGAGTTCCTTCGTACAGTGCTAGCATATTTTTGTTTGGGAGCTTCGTAGGAGCTCACTTGATCAATTTTTTGAAACTTCTTAGGAGTTCCTTTGTAATTAGCGTGCTGTGAAAAGTTTGTTCTCCCTTGGGTGCTTCATGGTGATCCGTTTGAAATGCAAAAGATATTTAGTGGAAAGGAAAGATTGCGATTTTATTTCGTTAATGTCCTATCTGGGGTACATGGTGTTTCGAAATGTAAAATGCCTTTCAATTTTAAGGCGTTCCATGTTCGGGGACCCTCTTTCTTATTAAGTTTTTTCAACTCATAGGTCGCATTTCTAATTCCCTTGGCGATTGGCATTGTATGCTTTGGGCATGCATCTCTTATTCTCCTCCTACTGGTCCTCCATATATCACCTCGATGATTTCGGCGGTTGGAAGGTTATCTCGATTTCGATTATTTTGCCTTGCTTCTCTTTTGCGCCCCCCTTAGAGAGGTCTCAAGCTGCCTTCTCGAGGTGGGTTGTTGAGCTCTACGTACTCCTTCAAGTATTCTTGTTGGATCAACTTCTCTATTTCATCTTTCAGATGGAAGCAATCTTCGGTGCTGTGACCGCGATCTTTGTGAAACAAACAATATTTGTTCGATTTCATCCTCTTAGGATTTTTCCTCATGTGGAGCAGCCACTGGACTATCCCCTGTTGTTCTGCTACGACAAGGATCTCGGCACGGGGCGCGTTCAATGGGGTATATCGGGTTATGTCAGAGGGCGGCAAGCGCCTTCGATCTCTTTGGTTGCTTTCACTCGTGTGATGCTTGGAATGATCTTCCTCTTCAGCTCTCCTCTTAGGGGGGGTCGCGGTTCTTATACCTGATGTTTCCTCAATTCGGATGTATTTCTCTGCTCGTACTAAGAGTTCATCTAAAGTGGTTGGTGGTTTTCCTACTATAGATTCACGAAACCTCCCCATTCGTAGGTTCTGCTGCATAATATTTGCTACAAGCTCCGGGTTGACATGAGGGACCTCCAGGACGGCCTCGGAGAATCTTTGCACGTAGTCTCGCAGGCTCTCATGCTCTCGTTGGATCACAGTGAATAAGTACGAGGCCGTTTTAGGATATCTTTTGTTGATTGTGAAGTGGTGCAAAAAACGCTGAGATAGCTGCTCAAAATTATCTATTGTTCCGTTGGGTAGTTGATTAAACCAAGTCATGGCTTTTCCAGCCAGGGTCATCCGAAAGATCTTACAGTATGCAGCATTGCTGATGTCTAACAAATCTGCTTTGCTAGGAATTGGTCCAAATGATCTTGAGGGTCCTTCGTCCTGTCATATTCGCTGATGTTTGGAATCTTAATTCCAGGTTGGATGGTTTCTGCTAGGATATGGGTTGCGAAGGGGCTGCGCCTGGGAGGGCCAAGCCAGGGAATGCTTGTACCTTCTCTGTCCCCTTTATAGTGGCTTGCCTAGCCGCAGCTTGGCTTCTCCTTTGAGGTCCACGCTCTTCTTAGGGGTGCTTCCTTAGGAGGTGGTGGAGGCAATTCGTCTTCCGGCAGGGAAGGTCTGCTCTCCACTTCCTCTTCTAATGGATCTTCTGTTTGCTGATCTGCCGGCCTACCGGCCCTTGCTCTTATTTCCTAGGGCCAAGTCCACTCCATGATCTTTGTGAGGGTGACGAGGAGGTCGCTGTGGTATCGCATGTTGTGCAACGTACTGTGCAATGGCCCTTGATGCTGCTTGTGCTGAGGAGTCCTCGATCATCTGTCGAAGAGCTTCAAGCGTGAGCTGGATCATGGGGGGAGGGGAGCTTGCTCCTGCTCTTCTTGATCTTCGGGTCTTCCGTGGTTTTCGTCCCTCTTGGGGCCAAACGGTTGTTGAACTTCTTCTTGGGGGGCATGCTCGGAGATCCCTTCAAGATCCCCGACGCCAGAGTTCTCATTTCATGCTCGCGACCTAGTGTTCATCTTCAAATGCTGAATCACTTGTTTCCCACAGACGGCGCCAATTTGATGTCGCCAAAAAGCGGTGTCAACTAGATTTTTATTAGAGGGGTGTAATTTAGCACGCTTGCACTAGGAAGCTTACAAAAATCAATCAAAAAATTCCTTTCCTCTATCAAATGAGGGGTATTTATACTATTCGTAATTTAAGCTATTTAGGGTAGGTGAAGTCAAAGTACTCTTTTATCCTTTACTTACCCCTTTTAAATGCCTATGAATGACTCATTAAAGGCTTTCTCGTAATTTGATGATTAGCAATAATTCGGCAGGTTTGACTTCGATCCTTCCTTTTATGGAGATGACTTTCTTTCTTCTTGGAGAGATCTTTCCTTTTATGACGGGTTTATTTCTCCTCCATCAGTGAGGAAGAAAAAACATGAAAGTTGAGAGAGAGAGAGAAAAAAAATAAAAGTTGAAAAAAATGCCGAAATAATTAAAATAATTAAAAATAACAGACCAAGAAAAAGAAAAGACTCTAATTAATTACTCTCTATTAGTATAAAGGTATAGATAATTTGGTGGTGCTTCAATATTGATACCGTGCATATGTGTATATATATATATATTATATATTATATATATATATATATATATATTGGAGTTTTTATCATTTCTTTGTCTTGTATCATAAGTTTTAATATTTATTTATAATGTAACAACTTACGAGATAATGTTTATTTTGTTCATTTAATGTTATATGTGACTTAATATAAGTAACTTCGGTTGAAAAATAAATATATTTATTAAAATACCTTCAAATATATATTATATAATTTAATAGAAATACCATCATTTTAGGCTAAAATTACAATTTTATTTTGCAAGTATGGATGAGTTGAAATTTTGGTCCTTTAAGTATAAATGAGTGACAATTTTAGTCGTGTACAAATTTATTTTTGACAAGTTCATTTAATAACTTTAAAAATTTCGTTCATTGAGGACAAGAATTACCAATAAGTGCACCTAACTAAGCTAGCCAGTCAAGTGCGTATCACGTGCACTTTCTCAGTTATTCTTCTCCTAAATATGTAAATTTTAAAATTACAGAATGTAATTGCCAACCTAGATTTATACATGACTAAAATTGTAACCTCTAAACTTATCGAACTAAAAATTGTAATTTTTTTGTCTTTAGTCACTTGATTTGATTTGATAAACACACACATACGAATGTGTTTGTGTAATTATAATTATTTTTACACCCTGAGGTTAGGTGAAATTATACAAATATCCTTGTATTTGTATAATTACAGTTATACCCCCTAAGGGGTGTTAGAATTATTTTTTAGGGGTTTGTGTAAACTTTACCTTTGAATAGAGAGTATAATTGTAATTACAACTGTAACCTTAGGGGTGTAGTTATAATTTTATAAAAAAAATATTTATATATTTTAATTTATTCTTAAGAGGTGTCAACACAATTTACCCTACTTATTATTAAAGGTAGAGTGAAATCGATTCAACCACCTTATAATTTTAAGTGAGATTATAACCTTTCCATAAAAAAAATTCTTGATTTTTTGTATTTAAAAAAGGGTAAATTGCATAAAACCCCCATGTGTTTTTAAATTTTAGCTAAAACCCCTCTGCGTTAAAAAATAAGCAAAAACCCCATGTGTTTTTAAAATATTGCATACTCTACCCCTCCATTAGAAAAACCCTAACGGCGTTAAAATTTTTACAGAATTGACCGTTATACCCTTTTAAATTTTTACAGAATTGCAACAATATTTATGAGAACATATTATAGTCGCAAGTCCGTTGAGAATTGTGTTACATGGTTTTGTGATGGGCTTCACAATTTTATTTCCCTCTCAAAATTTTGGAATTTTGCCAAAAACTAATAAAATTGCAAGGAATATTGAGGCACCTTTTCCAAAAATGCAGTCGGAAATGAATATATATTTTTTAACTTAAAAAAATATAAAAATATTTTAAATGTTGGAAAAGTTATTAGCCAGGACATGCCGTTGGAAAAGTCTATTATCATCACAAATTGTTTATAAATGTTCTAAAAGCAGTCGGAAAAGTTTTGAACCCGTTGCAAATAGTGTTGCGGCGTGCATCGTCTATCCTCTATCACGAAATGTGGAATGTTTGGAAGGCAAAATAATTGCAAAGGTGTTCCAATGGTAATCGACAAGACTTACTCTGCAATTACGACGACAAAAACGTCGCAAATTTGAGTTCTTTTTTCGGGCACAAGATTATGTTAACGTCGCATATTCCATTGCAACTGGGTGCATATTGTCCTTGATTATATATATTTAGTGACAAAACTGTTTAATTTGTCAAAGTAAGAAAATTTCATGATTTTAATAATTACTATTATTTTGTAAAAATTATTATTAACATGAATTAATGACAAAAAAATATGCACAAAATTATCACTAAATACAATTAGTGGCTCATGTATAGTGATGATCTAGTGACAACAAAAAATAGTTGTAACTATTTTATGTTATCATTTAGTTGTTACTGTAAATGTGTCACTAATTGTATCTAGTGACAATTTTATACATATTTTCGTCACTAAGATAAAATTATTGTCCTTTAATATATATATTTAATGATAACTTTAAAATTATTACTTGATAGTTTGTCACTATATAATATCATATTTTCTTGTAGTGATTTTTTTATAGTGTTTTTGTTTTTTTTTTTAAATGTATCACATCTACCCTAATAATTACGTTTTCCTTCTTATATTGTACTGTCTTTTACACATCATATCAAGTACCATCATTACTCTTTTATTTCATATAATAAAAAAAACATTAAAAAATTATTGAAAGGAGATGGAAAAATAAACAAACACCCATACCCATACCGCCACAAAACAAGCATTACAAAAAAGGGGTTTGAGAATATGCCCTCCCAGCAACATATAACTAGAAGCCATGACCATGCTCTTGGAACTTTTAATCCAACTATGTTGGATCCTTAATCCAATTTGGGTTTATATGTAAAATTAATTATGTATTATAAAATATCGATATTTAAGACCTAATAAAGTGATCAAATAAGGTTTCAGTAATTTGGGTCTTAATGTATCTAATAGGATGTGGGCCTTTAATGTGTAGAGACTGAAAGTAATTCAGTGTCAGTGATGGGTTGAAACTGAAATACCTACTATTATATATATATATATATAATATTATAATATGTCATGGTTCCCAAATCACACGGTACGTCAAACAGATCTCCTGACATCCCATTATCAGAGAGAATTTAGAGAGAAAATGAACTAAAGGATACTTGTTGAAACCGTGCTGATCTGGAAGACCATTGACTTGCAATTTCATTCGGATTCCTATAGTCATGGATTCAGGTACGCTTTTGCTTTTATGTTTATTGTATTTATCAATAATTCAACATGATCGATTCTAGGTTTGATAGTGATTGTTGTTTCACTACGTAGTAGGATTTATTTAAAATCCAACAAATGGTATCAGAGTCACTCATGATTGAATTATTGAGAAATTATTTTTTCTTTGGATTTATCAAATCATGTATTTGAAATTTTGTATGTATATATGATTGATATTTTGAAAGTTTAATCAATTCAAAGTGAGCTACAATTGCCAGAAAGAGACTTGGTCTCTAAATAAGCTCATATCACACTGTGTTCAAGAAGCGGAAAGGTTGAAGCAAGACAAAATAGGATATGCCTACTTCGCCTTCACTTCAAAAGGGAAGGATAAGGGTAAGAAAAAAAAAAAGAATAATGGAGCTGCAGATACAACCCCACAGAAGAAACAACAAAAGGAATCAAACGATTCAAAGGTTGTATGTTACTTCTGTAAGGCTGAAGGGCACATTAAGAAGCACCACACCAACTTTCACGCATGGCGTACTAAGAAAGGTTTGCCTGAGTTGCCAAAGGCCCAATGATGTTGAAAGATACATCTATGTGGGTGATGGAAATGAGATTATAGTAGAAGCAATATAAAATTTAGATTATTGTTCAAAAATCGAATTTTATTTGGATCTTGATTTATCGTACCTTATTTTAAAATAAATGTGATTTTCTTTTTCAATTTGGACAAATTTTGTTATTCTTAGTCATTTGGAGGTGGATATTTTTAGGTTCTTTCTTGATTCAAAATTGGTTGATTCCAATTCTTTATCTGCATATAATAATCTTTATTTCCTAAATGTAATTGCCTTTTTTAATGAATCCCTGCATTTGAGGATACAAGTTTCACAGTTCCACAATCAGTTATGTTTTAAGTCAGAAAAGTTCTTTGAAGATGTTGGTTTATGGGGGGAGATAAGGTTAAAGACATAATTGAAGAGGAATATGTTGACATTTCCATGGTACCATTGACATTGTTTAGGATCTCATTCCTAACAGTGTTGATGGTACAATAGATCAAGAATATCATAGAATTCCCATTCAAGAAACTATTATAGAAAAACAAACTCCAACACCTCCAAAACCTTTGCCATTAAGAAGATCCACTAGAGAGAGGAGAAATGATTACATTGTATTTCTCCTAGAACATGAAGTTGACATTGGAATGATGGAAGATGATCCTATCAATTTTCATCAAGCCATGGAATGTTCTAACTCTCAGAAGTGGATTGATGCCATAAATGAAGAGATTAAGTCCATGAAAGACAATGACGTTTAGGAACTTATCTAGTTGCCACAAGGTGTGAAGCCCATTGGTTGCAAATCAAAAGGGACACAAAAGGCAATGTGGAGAGGTATAACGCACGTCTTGTTGCAAAGGGCTATACACGAAAGAAAGGCATCAATTATAAAGAGACTTTCTCTCTAGTATCCTTGAAAGACTCTTTAAGGATTATAATGGCATTAAAGGCACATTTCGATCTTGAGTTACATCAGATGGATATAAAGACAATGTTTCTAAATGATGACATTGATGAGACATATTTATAATGCAACCAGAATCTTGTATAAGGAGATCCAAAAGAATATGGTTCGCAGACTTTAGAAATCCATCTATGTACTCAAGAAAGCATCTTGATAATGATACTACAAGTTTCATCAAATAATCATCTCGTTTGATTTTGAGATGAATTTGGTTGATGATTGTATGTACCATAGATTCTGTGGGAGTAAAGAAATAAAGAATGTAGAGTGGAAAATTGTCTATAGAGCACATTAGGTCAAACTCCATAATTGCGGATCTGCTTTTTAAAGGATTGACACCCAAAAGGTTTTATGAGCACACTGCTCATTTGGTGTCATATCACTTCAAGATACTTGAGTTCTTCAAGATATTCAGTTTATGTGGGAGTTTGTAATTTTAAATGCTCTTTTTTGTCATACAGTTTATGGTTATTAAAGGGTCATTTTCTACATAAATGGACCTTACAGTTTTTATTTTTTCATTTTAAATTCTATTGAGTTGATCTCACTAAAGTTTAAGGAGGACCAGTTGGAAATAGGTGTGTTATAGATCACATTGCATGAAATTTTCATGTTGCGCATCCACATCATGATCCTTGTCATTTAGTTGTATCAATGTTGTGACCATTGATGGGTCGAGTTACGATATATGTAACAAAGGCCGCTTTGATACTTATTTGATATGATTGATAGACCGGATTGGTTTATAGATACATTAAGGAATGACAACAAAGTTGAGCTCATAATAATACATAATTATAAAAGTTTGTACATATAGCCCATGTGGAGATTGTTGGAACTTTTAATCCAACTATGTTGGATCCTTAGTCCAACGTTGGGCTTATATGTAAAATTAATTATGTATTATAAACTGTCGATGTTTAAGACCCAATAAAGTGATTAAATAAGGTTTTAGTAATTTGGGTCTTAATGTATCTAATAGGATGTGGGCCTTTAATGTGTAGAGACTGAAGGTAATTCAGTTTCAGTGATGGTTTGAAACTGAAATACCTATTATATATATATATATATATATATATATTATATATCATGGTCCCCAGATCACACGATACGTCAAACAGATCTCATGACATCCCATTATCAGAGAGAAAAGGAACTAAAGGATACTCGTTGAAACCGTGCTGATCTGGAAGACCATTGACTTGCAATTTCATTGGGATTCCCATAGCCATGGATTCAAATACGCTTCTGCTTTTATATTTATTGTATTTCTCAATAATTCAACATGATCGGTTTTAGGTTTGATAGTGATTGTTGTTTCACTACATAGTAGGTTTTTTTTAAAATCCAACACATGCATCCTTTAATTTTCTTGCTTTCGGTATATTTACTTTACTAATATCCTGATTCATCTTCACATTCATTCTTCAAAGAAATAATGAAATATCCCAGCAAAGGTGGTGGGCATGATGGAGTAAAGAAAGGGCCATGGATGCCAGAAGAAGATAAAAAACTGATTGATTATATTCAGAATCATGGGCATGGCGCGCAGTTTCAGCAGGCCTCAAATGGTGTGGAAAGAGCTGCAGATTCAAGTCGACTTTCTTACGCCGGATATCAGCTAAGGCAACTTCTCCCAATACAAGCAGCAAACCATCCTCCATCTCCATTCACTTCTTGGAAACAAGTATTATACCAACTTATTCGATCTCCAAAAGTCTTAATGTGGATAATTTTGATTTTGATACCCCATGTTCCGACATCATCAATGTTAGTCTCTGAATTTTCGTAAAATGATCGGAGTGAGTCATTTTCTTTCCTTGATCATATCTAAAACCCCTCTTATTCTACGATAATCCAAGCTGCAGCTCCACGAGTCTGCTCACCATTCTCGGAACCGGTCGATTCCTAAGCCATTCGTTCTCCCCTCTTGTTTTGGAGGGGAAAAATGGGGGTAGAGGCAGAATCAAAGGTCATTACTAACATGTGATAATTTCAATTTAGTCTTCTAATTCCACTACAATAAGAAAGTATAATATTAGTGACAAAATTTCAAGTGAAGCTTTTAAAATGTTATCACTAAAAATATATTAAGTTATGATGATTTTTATCCACTAGAGGAAAACAAGATTTCGGGTACAGATTTTTTCGAATATGAAGTTAATTTATATTTCTGTTGCTAATAACTTCAAAGGCAGAAAAATTCCATTAAAGAAAAATTGTTGCTGAAAGCCCAATGATTGATTCTGTTGCTGAATTTGTCACTGAACTTTAAGACGGATTGTAATTCGTCTTACACTCTGTCTCAGATACCAAACAAACTTAGACAAATTCATCCATCTTTAAATCCGTCTCGAAATCCATCGTTGATATTATCCTAGGTTGTTTCCTATTCATTTTTATTTGCGTCTCTGATGGCTGATTCCATCTCTTCCAAAACAATATGAGACCAAAATATATGGACAAAATAAAATACCACGACTAATAACAAATGCAACAAGCATCAGCTATTTGCAAAAGACCATATAGAAAGGAAGAAACCAATTAGTACTTAAAGTAGAAGTGTGGAAATACTATCATTATCTATCAAGAAGAAATACAACTCTTTATGTTCGTAAGTACTAAACGTAATACAAGCATAGAAATGCTTGAAACGCCACATTGTCCAAGAGCTTGCATTCTTTACTTAAATCTTAGGATAATTGCTATTTAAGCTCCACCTAAATTAACAAAACAACAACTAGAATCGCCGTATTAATTTATGAACCAATTCCATAATTGCTAGCATCTAAATCACAATTTGAATCTGTTGGTTAAATTTGAAAATGCAAAAAGACAAACATTAGTCAATCCTAATACTTTTTGTGTAGTAGAAATCAATACCACAAACAGAAAACAAAAACGTGGTAGTAAAAGAGATATTAATACTAAGCATTACACGTGACATCCCAAAAAAAGAAGGTACAAGTTCTAACTAATATCAAATACACAATAAAAACCCAACACAGAATGTGAAAATTTATATAATTAATAAACAAACTGAGTAAAGTCAACCAAGAATTTAAAAGTTAGTGAAATTCAAGTGGCTAATGCGGGAACACAAAATTAAATCTGCAATGGTTCAAAATAAGATTTCTAAAGGTCACCAGATATCATCACCCAAACTCACATTAAATGAGCACTATAGATGATAGAAATATGAAAAAAAAAAAAACTAAATATATTAAACTTAGAAACGAGGAAATCATCAAGTAAAAATTTTATGAATAAGAGTGGTATCCAGTTACTATCCACATATAATTTCAAATGTTAGCCTAGATCATGGCTTCTATCTTGGAGGATCTAAACTAGATGAAGCAAAACTACTATATATGGGGACTTGATTAGAATCTTAATCTAGTGTTTTGGATGCAAGAGAACTAATTCACTACAAAAAAAAAGATAAGATTAGTGGTAAAAAAATTCGGTGACAATTTTAATATTGTCACTAATTATATATATTTAGTGACAAAAATATTTATTTTATCACAATAATGAATTTCATAATTTTAATAATTATTTTATTTTTCAAAAAGTGTTGGTAGATAGAATTAGCGACAAAAGAATATACTCAAAGTTGTCACTAAATACAATTAGTGACTCATCTATTGTGATGGCCTAGTGACAATAAATAATAGTTATCACTATATTATGTTGTCACTAAATTGTTACTATTTGTCACTAATAATTATAAAGTGACAACATAAAAATTATTGTCACTTAATATATATTTTTAGTGATAACTTAAAAATTATCACTTGATATTTTGTCACTAATATTATATTTTTTGTAGTGATTCCTGTATGAAAATAGAATGGTAGCATATTTGTATCAGGTCCTATTGATACAGATAAAATGGTAGTGCTCATATTCACATCATTCCGTGCAAGTTAATCAAACATATTATCTTAAACATGCTGATTCAAAGCATAATGATTTGCAATTCCAACATTCAAAAAAGAATACAAAAAGTAATAGTTCATGAATTGACACACGAAGTTAGTGATTTTCCAATTTGTTTGGTTTATAGGATAATTTTTCAATCACTAATTGTGATCGGATAACTGCTTAATCTAAGGCCTAAAGAAAGTTCTAGTCTGCTTGAACATAATTGCTCAATTAGAGAATTTACGACATATATCTAAATTAATAGGCCTAGAGCTACACTTTCTTATACCAAATACTTCTCAAAATTAATAACTAACAAGTTATTTAAATTTTAATATTGTCATCTACATAAATGTCCTAACAGTTTACACTAAAATCTTGTGGCTCCTTGGGCCCAGATCTACTTGCAAATCGATGATTGGTGTATTCCACCTCTTGAATTAATTTGCATATCATTTCTTCTAGTTCTACCGTCCTTTTTTGTGCACCTTCTTCTCTTATTCTCGATCTTCTTTCCTCTTTCAGGACTTCTTAAATAGTCATGCATTTAATTCCATTATATGCTAAAACATCAATATATAGAGCTATTTCAATTTTATTAAATCAAGTGTGCAAAAACAATCCAAATTTGCCTTTTCTTTTTTATACAAAAACTTCCTTCTATATAAATAGGAGATAAAATCGACGAAGAAAATTTTCATATCAACTATTAGGAGGTGCATGTGGGGAATGTTTCCCTCTATTTTTGTCTGGATACCTTTTGATTTTGTCACTTCATGTTGTGCTCGCTTATTTGGTCGTTTGTTGCTTGTAGGTTTTATTAACCTCTTTCACAGGTGCTGTGCGATTCATGATGTGGTGGGATAAACAGAACTTTTTGACTCTCCATATTTTTTTTATTACACCTGTTAGTGTCTTTTACTGTAAGGGACTAGTACTCCTTATATACGCTTTTGACTATGCTCAATATAAGGGAGTAGTACTCTTATTTACGCTTTTTAGTGCTCTATTTGTAAGGGAGTAACATTCCTTATTTATAGCTTTTCTAGAAATTCTAAGGAGGTAGCTATCCCCGCTGTAACTATTTTTGCGCATTTTAATATAGAAGGACTGGGGATTCTGAAAAGCTCCCTACATCTAGGTGTTTTTTTTTTTTGAAAAAAATAATAAAATGGTCCATGTATATTTGGCACTAATACTGATTCTTACTGTCTTTAGCTTTAAGACATTCATATACGAGCATTTTGAGCAATTTGGATGCAACATGCACTGTTTTCAAATATCAAACATAGGGATTTGCACAGTTCAAGATTAGTTAGAATTCTATGCACTCCAGTAATTATACTAAAATTAGCTAATCAGGTTAGAAGCTACAACAGAAGTTTCTTTACGGTATTTTTACTAAAACGAGTCTCAATTGTTGAGGCTACCACAAAGAGATTGAATTTTCAATTAACTATCCAGAAAAGCAATTGGCATAACTTGTAGTTCTTTCTAGACAATTTTTATGATATTCTATTTGTAGTTTTAAGTATATTAATTAGTTCTGTATTACAACAGAATCTATGTACTTATTTTTCTATTGTAAACTTTACTCATTGTCTATGACTTGAATTAGATCTGACCTATTTATATTTTGAATTATGTTAGCTGTTTACCTCTATGAAGCCCATTAGTATGATTTGATTTAAGATATTGGTACTTAAATCTCAGGTAGTCTAGGTGAGACTTCTTAATCTGGACAACCCAATTTCCAGTCCATCTTCAAGAAAAAACCCGAAAAGCGCTAAGAATGTAATTTCCATGCAAGAAGCATTTATGAAATTGGAGAGTAATTCAAGACAAGATACATAGTACAAACCTGTTTCTTTAATGCAAAATGCAACGTTTGAACTTTTCTTACTTCTCCAATCAAAACCAAGGTTGTCAACTAGGACTGTGCATATTTGGTATACTGGCCAAACCGAAAATCGAATTGAAAAATTGATTGTGTTTTTTATTATTTTTTTATAAAAATAATTGGTTAATTTGATTGGGATGGTTTGCCTTATTCGATTACCGTACCGAACCAAATAATTGTTTTTCCTTTTCTTTTACATATATATATTGAATTTTATTAATTATATTTGAAATATATTATTATATTATATATTATATATTACATCAATATTAATATATCACACACAAATACAATTATTTCTTCTTATTCTTTACTCTTTCTCTCGAAACGCACAAATTATAAAAGAAGTCGCAACTTTCTTCTTTTTTCTTCTTCTTCTCTTCTCTCAATAGCAATGGTGACGCGATGCGAGTGGCGGCAAGGCGGTCGGCCGAACGAGTGACTGCGACTCTGCGAGATATAAAGAGAATAGAGACAGAGACAGAGACAGAGCCGGAGCTGCGATTCGAGGCGGGGCGTGATTGCGAATGAGGTGAATCGAGGTGCCATCACTGGGAACGAGGCGGAGGTGCGATTGAGCTGAGAGCCAAAAGGAGACGACAGACTACGGAGGTTAGTTTGGTGGTTTGGTCTATAGACTCAACACAATATTTTTTTTCTTGGTGAATTGTGATTGTGAATTAATTTGTGAGTGTGGTACTTGTAGTGTTGAATTGTAATTTTGATTATGAATTGTAAATATTTGATTGTTAATTATAATTGTGAAATGTGAATTGTAAATTTGGGGAATGTTGCATTTAATTGCGATTGTGAATTGTAAATTAGAATTTGTGACGTTGTGTAATGGTAATTAAAAATGAAGAAGTAATGTGTATGAAATTTCTAATACTATTTTTCCCAATCATAATGCGAACTTGAAGGACATTCAACTTGAAAGTTGTTTGTGGGTTAATATCAGCAATATAGCTGAACTATTAAAAGCTAATTACTTTTGTAAGAAGAATGTATCTTGATGATATGGATTTAGAAGCCAGAACATGATATGATGAGCTCTTGAATGTTATTACACTCAAAAAATCATTTATGTAGCTGCATATATGTTATCAAAATTCATATGTATGTGTATTTACATGAATATTTATATAACTTGGTACTTATAATGCTCACTCAACTCATCTGTAATTTATTTGTAGCGAGTTGTAAATGGAAAGGAAAATATTTGATTTGCCTGAGGGGAACGAATGAGAAGAAATGAGATTGGAGGATGAAGAGAATTCAGACACACCTCTACAAGAATCACAAAGATCAAAGAGGAAAGAGACGAGTAGAAGAGTGAAAGCTTGGTATCATTTCATTCCCTATACTGATAGCGAGGGAAAGCCAAGAGCTAGATATAACTATTGCGACGAACTTATTTTGTTGATCCATCTAAGAATGACACTTTTAGAATGAATAATCATATGAAAACATGCAAAAAACATCATGATAATGCTTTTGTTGCCAATAATCAAATAATAATTAGTTTGCTAAAGTGTAATAAAGGATTTCAGAAAAAGATCTTATCATGTGAAATTTGATCAAGAAACTATTAGAAAAATCTTAACTTGCGTGGTTATTATTGATAAATTTTCATTTTAAGTTTGTCTAAAATGAAGGATTTAGGCAATTTATGTCTGTTGCATGTCCACAATTTATTATGCCATTATGAACCACTAAAACCAGAAATTGTTATAAGTTGTTCTTTGAAGAAAAAACAAATTGAAACTTATTTCAACACTTCTAGACAAAAGTTTCATTGACCATGTCACGCCTCAAAAGTAGGACTCCTACCTTAGGCCTTACTCTCAAGATGCGACCTAACTGAAATAGTAATAATAATAACTCACCAAAATTGAAACCGGATAACTAGAGCAACTATGAGTCCTAACCATCCAGCCTCATCCCTATTGGCCTTGATCTCTTTCCTAGGTCAGTTAAATCTCAACCTCATCAATTTATCATCTGTATCTAGAGGAAGAAATTTAAAGTACTTAAGCAAAAATTTAGTGAGGCCATGAGTGGGTGCACATGGAAGAAAACAGTCATAATTGAAAACTCGATCAAAATACTTAAAACATATCATATTGACCGAAAACAAGAACAATTTAGCCTGGTGAAAACTATATCAGGCTAGGGTTGGATCACATGAACACCACTTTGTGTGTCCTAAAGGAGTGTTTACTACCTTATCCTCCATGCAGGGAGCTAAACCACGACTGCATAGAACTGACCATGCCTAGGTATATTGCAGCGCCAATCGCACATAGGCAACCTCCAGCCTGCCCGTGAAAGGTCACCTAAATGGCAACTAGACGATGAAACCTCAACTGACAGCCCAATGCTACCCCAGCGTACCCCGTGAACTGTCCAGCTCTGGGCACATTGATTGCTTAGAAAGAACCACACGAACAAATACAGAAGCCAGCCGAACAGCCTTGTCGAAAGTAGACCATTTAAAGACCGGTGGCATATCAAATGTTATGACAAAAAGAAAAATATGAAGATAAATGGGACCTTTTGGATACTCATATTGACTCTAGGGTTCACTCCCAACGGAAGTTCATAACGAATACCACATGACGATAATAATAATCACGTTATAGCACTTAGCTCCATAAAATTTTCAAGGCCCATTCAAATCTAATAGATAATCAAATATCATATTCATTTTCGTTTATCAATGAATGATTCAAGAAATATTTTACTCAAGTTTGTTGCAAGAAAATACCACATTTTATACATATATATATATAGCCATGCACAGTAATATATAGTATTCCTCCAGTTTGGAAATACGAATACACTTTTAAATAGCACTCAAAGTAAAATCAGTACAACTTACAACCAAACCAATTCGAAGGGATTATCTGTTAAGTAATTAAATATCTGAACAACTAAATATCGATAAGGATAAAATGATTGAATATAATTAATTAATCAAATATTATTATTGAACATAATTTCTTATATTCTTTTAACTTGTTAATTGTTAATGGCTTATCAAATTGGAATGAATTAAATAATCAATCTTTATGTTTATCAATTCACATATTATCACATAATTAATTGAGTCTATAAATAATTAGTTAAGTATTTCATTAAATAACTAATACTGTTAATAATTTCCTTACCAACTAAAGATTACTTACTAAAATAAGATTTGTTGAGTAAGAGTTTAATCGAATGATTAACTCAATTAATCCACTCTATTATATTTAGCTAATCAAGAATAAATAAGCTATTTCAATTAATTAACTTTAACAAAATTGGTTAAATTGATTAATCAACTAATTGTTATCTAATAAATAAATAAAATAATTTAATTAGTGTAGCAATCAGAAGAAGATATAAATAATTTAACTTAATATCAGCTAATAAATTAAATAAAGGAGGTCATCAATTATCTATTACCGTAGCAATTAGTTAAGTTATACACTTGTAATTGGACACTTGATCGACTATAATATACGGACACGTATCGGACATCAACACTCCTTGGACACGCTTCAAACACGTGTAGCACACGCGGATTGAATGTCCAAAAATTAAAGAAAAGAAAAGAAAAGAAAGGACACCCGTGTTCGACACGTTTTGGAGGCATGACCGACACATTTTGGACACATGTTGATTTTTTTATATCAAAAAGTTCTGGGCGATTTTTTTTAAAGGAATTTTGACTAATAAAAAATAGAAAAAACTAACTCATTCATCTCAACTAAAAGTTTTGAGAAGAAATTACTAAAAATTTGGGAGATGGTTATGATGGTATAATTTATTTGAATATTAAATATTTTTTATTGCGTATTTTTTATAATCAACTGTATTTTTGAAGCCACATTTGGTTAAAAATATAGATGCAGGACATGCCTATTTTATATTTTATCTTGATATTGTTCATATTGCATATTTTAATTTTATGAGAAATTAAGAATATATATATATATATATATATATATATATATATATATATATATATATAATATATATATATATATTATATATATTATATTATATAGCCGTGTCAGTGTCGTGTCGTCTTCTAATTTTTCTACATTTTTCATGTAGTCGTGTTCATGTCCATGCATTATAGTTTATCAATAAATCCAGTCAAACTAAATAAATTAATTATAATAATAATAATTCAATCTAAATAATTTAATTAATCAACTATAACACTCTTAATTCAATGAGATATTTAACCAATTACAAATTTTATAAATAATTAATTTATTAAATTTATCGACCAAATAATAAAATATATAATGAATCTACTAATCAAAGTAATATGATTAATTAAGAATTTAAAGTATTAGTTGGTTACTTGACAGTTGAAATGGAGAAACCGAAGATGTGTTATCAGTCTGCCGAGTCAAAACTAAACCAATGCATTGAACCAAATATAATTTCATATAATTCTAATTATTATTTTTTTTAGGACAATCCAGATGGATTGTATAAATATAAACCACTCCATGAGTGTACAAAGAACGTAGAGCACAAGCAAATTAAAATTCCGGAAAAAATAAAACAGAAATAGAGGAAAGTAGAAAACTTAAAAAAAAAAAAAAGAGCTACCTAAAAACTGGAAAGGAGAATTCCATGGTGGGCTTAGCGACATTTTTCAAGTTCCTCAGCACCCTAATGCTTCTTCGCAATGCTGTCCCACAAACCCTTTGTTGTGGTACTTTGACTGCTACGTATAGTTTCTTCCTTAAGACCATCGTTATCGAAGGAACAAGAAAACCTTCACAAAACATTAATTAGAATGGAAGGTTGCATGTCCGAGGCTGATAGGAGAGCAGATCCGCGATTGAGTTAGAGACTTCAGTCCTACAGTTGAACAACCATTGACACTCCCTTAGGGCTATGATATCGACAACAAGTGAACGAAGAAAATCATCTTTTGGGATCTGCCATATTGGGCAACACATCTTATACGACACAACCATTATGTCATGCACATTGAGAAAAATGTATTTGATAATATATTCAACACAGTGATGGAGATAAAGGGAAAGACGAAGGATAATTTGAATGCACAGAAGGACTTGAAGATTATATGTAATCGGTCTGAGCTTGAGGTGAACGAACGGACCGAATGCTATGTCTAAAGCGGTCTATACCCTGATGAAGGAGCATAAGAGGAGGAGATGTGATTGGATTTTCTCTTTAAAGTTTCCTAATGGCTATGTGTCTAACATTGCCTGCTGCGTCGAGATGACGGAGTTGAGGATGCACGGCATGAAGAGCCACGACTATCACGTATTCATGCAGAAATTGATCCTGGTTGCCTTCTGTGATATGCTTCCCCAGCATGTATGGAGCATATTAACGGAGGTGAGTCTTCTATTCCAAGCATATGCTCGACCATGCTTGATGTCACCAAGCTACATGTGTTGGACACAGTGTTGCCGTTATCATGTGCAATTTTGAAAAAATATTTCCTCCAACTTTTTTCAACTCAATGGTGTACCTTATTGTTCACCTACCATACAAAACTTGCGTACGAGGGCTAGTGCATTACAGGTGGATATACCCCTTTTAAAGGTTCCTACATGACTTGAAGAAGAAGGTGAAGAACGAAGCACATGTTGCGGCATCCATTGTCAAGGCATATATTTTCGAAGACTTCAGGTTATTCACTTCCCACAACTTTGAGCTGCACGTTCTTTGCAAACGAAGTAGGTCTAATAGAAATGATGATCTCACGAGCAACGAAGATAAAATCCAACTATCTATTTTCAACCACCCTGGCCGAGCTAGTGGAACCTCAAAGAAGAGATGGTTCATTGGATCAGAATGCCACATAATCGAGACATATATATTATGCTATTGCGAAGTAGTCACGCCATATTACGAGTAAGTTATAATCTATAAACTCTGCAATTTTAATTACAACAAAATATATATATATTTATATATATATATATATATATATATTTAATGACCAAACAGATAATTTTTTAATGAACTATACCAGCACCATCATTCGAAAGACCCAATTATTAATCGACTTGTATCAATTCAAAAATTGATTCAAATGCCGTGTAAGTTGATGTTTCTTTTATAATTGATTTGGTTGAAACTTTTTTGTGAACTGCATACAAAATTGTATAATATATGAACAACATGTTTATCCCAAATTGAAATACAAGGATAACAAGCTCCTAAAGTGTCATTATTGGGGTCCTAATATAGAGGTGGCAATATTCCCTGCTACTTTGTGAATGGTTATAATTTTCACACTGAACGTCACAACGTCGACAAGTTAACCATGACTTGTGGAGTGTGTGTGAAAAGTTCACCATATACAGACACATAAAATGACTTTTATAGGATACTCGAAGAGATAATTCAACTAGATTACCCACTTATTCCAAACTTGCATGTTGTTCTTTTCAAGTGTCATTGGGTCGACCCGGTAAGAGGCATGAAGGTACACCCTCATTATCAAATAGTTGATGTACATTTCAAAAAGGCATACCAAAATGATGAGTCATTCATACTAGCACAGCGAGCAATACAAATTTACTACATAGAGCACCCAAACATTAAGAGAGACAAAACAGATTGGATGACTGTTGCAAAATTAAGGCTCGGAGATTAGTTGATTAGTCTCATTGGACCAATATTGCATATTGGCTGGAGGAAGTCATACCAGTCCCTGAAGTTGCTAGGAACAATTAGACGCATGACCTACATGATCTTAATGGTATACAAATTTTTATTAATCTTTCGGTTGCACAAAAATAGCGTGCAGGTACATCTTGGATGCGACATGGTCAAACTGATAGTGAAGAAGACGATAATGATGAAGATAGCTCCGAGGACTACGAGATTGATAAAGATGACTCTTATTTATCCAGTGTTTTGCAGTGAAATATTTAAGATCCCAAAAATATTTTATGAAAAATATTTTATATTTTTAAAAAAAATAAAGTAAAATTTGGAATGGCCTTAAATAAGCAGACGCGTATGTTGTTCCAAAATCTGGCGGATATATTTTGGCGCCATCTGGAAAAGTTAGGGGAATTTGAAATATTGTAATGGCCATTGTATAGTGGTCGTCCCAAAAGCCGATTCCGTGAATGCGTTTGGCGATAAAATCATAAAATTTGGGGGGATTCCACTTATTTAATTGGTCGTTCCAAAGGCCTTACCAAGAGCCAGTCCAATTATGTAATAACCAAAATCATGTAAAAAAGATCGTTACAAGTTTTGTTGTAACTCAAAAATATATGTTTGCAAGTATGATATCTTAAAATCTGCCCTTTTATGTAAATTTAATTACCAAAATATAGTTCTCATACCACTACACTAAATTTTTTAAATACAAAAAATGCCCTTTTATGTAAATTTAATTAACTTCTCAACTCACATTGAACTCAATCACTTTAAAAAAAAAATAATTTCATACAATTGCTGCATTCACAAATTAAATTTACTCACTTTTATTTAAGGGTAAATTGCATAACACCCCCCTGTGTTTTTAAATTTTAGCTAAAAACCCCCTGTGTTAAAAAAATAGGCAAAAAATACCCTGTGTTATATAAAATACAGCAAAAAAACTCCTCTCCGTTAGAAACTAACGGAGAGTGTGCATCACTTGCCTATTGTGCGAGTGGCATTTTTTAGATTAAAAATGTCCATTATACCCCTTTCCTTCATATTTAAATATATCTTATATTTCTTTCAATTTAAATACATTTTAAATTCATTTATTTATATGATTATTTTATTTAAATATATTTAATTAATTAAATTATTTATTAAAACCAAATATATTACAATAAATTATATTTAATTATAAAATGTACCAATTTAATATAAAAACACTTAAAAAGTATATAAATATTTTAAAAATTAAAATTTTGAATTTAAAAAATACAATACAAATTTAATATAATAAAATTCACTTTTCAAATTAAAAATTTAGATGCAATATAAAAATCACTTATAATATATATTATAAATTCAATTAAATCATTATTAATTTAAATATCTTCTATTTATTTATAAATAATACTAAACACAAAAAAGTAATAACAATTATTTTAAAATATTATTTATTATAATAAATATATTTAAATTAAATATTAAAATTATTTAATATTTAAATCTAAAAAAATTAAATTATTTTTATTTTACTTTAAAAAAAAGTTTTTTTTTAATCATCTTCTCCATCGCCCAGAAAAAGGGCGACCTCTGTCGCCAGATCTGGCCGCCGCCCCTCCAGAAGGGGGCAGCGGGAGCGGCAACCCAGAAGTGTCTGGGCGGCCGCGCAACTGGGGGGCGACGGCGCTCTGTGGTGACCGGCGGGTATGGCGGGGGGAGAGGGGGTTTGTGGGGGTGGGCAATGGGGGAAAGAGGGTGGGTGGTGGTGGTGGGTGGTGGTGTGGGTGGTGGGAGGTGAGGGGATTTTAATTTTAAAATTTATTTTTTTAAAAAATATTATTTTTATAATTTATTAATATATTTATATTAAATATATTTTAAATTATTTAAGATCTGAACCGTTCATTTTTTACAATTGAAGATCAATGGTTCATATAAAAAGGGTATAACGGACAAATCAACAAAAAATTAACACAGTTAGTGTTGACTTAACGGAAGGGTATGCAATATTTTGAAAAATACAGGGGGTTTTATGCCTATTTTTTTAATACATGTGGTTTTTAGCTAAGTTTTGAAAACACGGGGGGATTTTTATTGGTTGTTAACTAAAATAAAGATAACATATTAGTATTTATTGATATAATGTATTTGGTACAAAGTTTTAGTTTTTAATTTAATTCAAATAAAATATGTATTTGATAATTAATGCATTAGAAAAAATTTATCAAAGGGTTTTGTATATAAAGTTGTAAAACAATGACAAAATTTAATATATATATATATATATATATATATATATATACGATATCTCGACATCTGTGTACCCATTAAGTCCAAAACTTAATCAAATGTATTATTTTGTCAGTTTAATTATATCTAAAGGTTTGATCTGAATTTTGAATGCCCAATTAACCCATGCAGTTCAACAATATAAGATGATAGTTACAACAATGCAATACTAACAATTATGAATATACAAATTTGCATATTGTAAACATATATCAATCTCAACTTTGAATATTTTTATGTATTTCAATTGTATTTTCAACACAGTGGATACTTTCTAAAACATTAAATTGTACAGTACGATTTTGTTTTTAACTTTTGTTCATTTGGAACAATCATTTGGAATTTCTTTAGGAATGAATTTATAAACGAGCAAACGATATGATGCCGTTTTTTGTTATTAAAAATATTATATAAAAATATTGGAATGTTTTTTGAAACGACTTTATATACAATTGGACAGTACGATGTCATTTATATTAAGTTCCTTTATAATACGGCTTTTTATATAGGAATTCCTTCCGAAACAGCCTTTTAAGTTTTGTAACTCTGTTTTTACCAGTTTTTTGAACGGCCAACCTAATTTAAAAGGGATACTTAGTTTAATTTCCTTCATTCTCTCTCTCTCTCTCCAATTTCCCGTCGACTCCACCACCACCACCACCACCACCGCTATTTCCCACCGTCTCCACCACCACCACTGTCGCCAAGTGTTGTCATCTCCACCACCGCCATTTCTCGCCCTCTGCACCTACTGCCACCTCCCCCCACTAGGTTAGTTTTCATTTTTCTTTTTTTTGTTCTAAATTTTACTAATTGTATTTATTTTTCTTAAGTTGATGATGATTTGTTGGGTTTATTTGTTGGAAATTTCTGTAAAAGTTTTGTTGAATGATGATTTATTATTTCTTTATGGATGATTTAGTGTGGACATAGTTTCTGTAAAAATTGGTTTTTTAAAATAATTTCTGAAAATTTCTCAATACAATTTCTGAAAATTTTAAAAAATCATTTCTGTAAAATAATTTCCTAAAATAATTTAGGTGATTTTTTAAAAAAAAAATTGTAGATTTTTCATAATATTTTGTAAAACTTTTCTCATAATTTCTGGAATTTTCTAGAACTTTTTTTGTAATTTTTTGTAAGTTTCTGAAATAATTTCGATGAATTAAAACAAAATCTGAGTTTTTTTTGGCAATCATCTGTACTTAACTACACTTTTTTGTAATTGTTCATAATTTTGTGAAATTGTTTGTAATCTTGTATTATTGATGGTAATTTTTTGTAATTTTTAATTTTGTGTTATTTTTTATAAATTAAATTAATTTTTCTGTAATTTATGTTAATATTCTATACTTTTATGTAATTAATAAGCTTTTTCTATAATTTTATGTAATCCATGTTAATTTTAGAAAAATTTAAGGACTTTAATGCCAATTTAGGAACATTATGGACTTTAATGCAATTTCATAAAAAATGGACTTTAATGCAAAACTTAGAAAAATTATGGAGTTTGGGGAGATCATAAAATTTAATGCAATTTTTAGAAATTTTTGGACTTCAATGCAATTTTTTGAAAAATAATGGACTGTATAACAAAGTTTTAGAAAATTTTGGACTTTAATGCGAATGCAACCCCACTACCAGAGCCTGCTTTCGTGCCACATAACACGACTGTAGATCCCACCACAACCGAGTCATCTACGGGATGGCCGAGCAATTCACAGGTAGCACTAGGGTGGGCGTCGGGTCGGGTAATGAAAATTCGGGTAGTTCGGGTCGGATACCCGAACTTTCAAGTACCTAAAATAGCTACCCGATCCCGACCCAATTTTTGTCAGGTACCCGACAGTCGGGTATCCAATCAATCGGGGACCCAAATTTTTTTTAAAAAGAAAATGATAATAAAAATCAGAGGCAAAATTGCCTCTGAATGTTTGAACAACATTCAATGAATTAGAAGTTGTTTCAGCTTCTACTCATCAAGTAGAAGCTGAAACAGCTTCTTAAAGTAAAAAACAGAGGCTGTTCGAACAACCTCTGTTTTTTGCTTATATATATATATATATATATATATATATATATATATATATATATTATTTTTTATTTTTTTTTCAGTTTTCTTTAAATTTTAGGTGTTGGAATAGAAATTTGAATATACAATTAACTTAACAATAAAAGAAAAGAAAAATAATATAATTTTTTAATTTGGTATTATAATTCCATCATTTTCTTGTGACATTTTAAAAATTAGGGTTTAGGATTTGAGAGAGAGAAAATGAATTTTGTTGGGATTGGGAGTCTTGACTCTTGAGAGTTGGGACTTAGTAGTTGAATTGGGAACTTAAAATTTTGGAACAAAAGAAGAAGAATAAGAGAGAAGAGGGAGGAACCAAAAAGAAGAAGAATAAGAGAGGAGGAGGAAAGAATTTTTTTGATTATTTTTTTTAAAACTTCGGGTACTCGATTGGGTAGGGGAATCCTACCCAAACCCCGACCCGATTTTTTTAATTCGGGTATCGAGTTACCCGATACCCAAAATTTTAAAAAAAAAATCCGAAAAAATTATCCGAACTTGATCGGGTCGGGTCGGGTCGGGATCCGAACTACCCAACCCGAATGCCCACCCCTAGGCAGCAGCACCACCACCACAACCAGCAGCGCCGCCACCGTTTGCACGCCATTACATCAGTCTTCGGGATGCAAGGTAACGTAAGAAAAATAAATTAAATGATTTTCAAATAATTTCATTACTTTTTTTGTTTTTAATATCTAATTATTTTTTTAGATTGGACCGAGAATTTCACAGCACGATCAATGCTACAGTACGCAATCATTATTCGCATCTATGGGGATCTATATCGTAGATTCTGTAGGAGCACCAACTATTTTGGTTTAATAATTTAAAGGTTAGAATTATCGTAATTAAATTTTAGTTATGTTCCAAATGTGAATATTTATTTTTATCTACTACTTACAATTTTTCTTATTAATATATGAAATTTGCAACTTACTTACTGGTGGGACTGCGATGACAAGTCTATGTTCAAGGTCTTCAAATGGCAGATTGGTAAGTTCCTGCGAAAGTCAGTTGTCCCTGATCGTTGTGGCTGGCCGAGGAAATCTTGCGCCAGCTATTGGATTATTGGGTGAACCCAAATTTTCAAGCCTAGTCGGTGAAGAATATAGAACATGTGTTTCCCTCCAGCGATGGTAGTGCTGGAATGACTCCATTAGTTTGAACATTGACTAATTCCACAATCCCTAGTTGGGAAAAGGACTTAGCCAATTCTTGTAAATCTGATAGATCCGCTCTGGTTACCTTCATTATTTTATGGAATTAAGAACTTCTCGGATCTGTTCATTTCTTGTCTTTGGCTTTGGAATCTCCTTTGCCTTCCCCTTCTGATGTAGAAGAGGTATTGTCCAAAGGCGTCCCTGATCCGCTTTTTTCTGGATTTAGATGTTTCAGGGTTTCTCCATTGGTTTCTTTTTAAATCTGCAATTTATGTCTTCAGATCTATTAGATCCTTGTGTAGATCTAAAAGGATTTTAAGGATCTCGTCCATCTTGTGGCACAAAGAATCTATTTTCATAGGTATACTGGTTAATCTATGTCCATAGTCTTAGACCGTCTTCTGAATTTCTCTCAGATCTTTGGAGATTTTCGAGTTATCTAGATCGATTTCTTTCCAAGCAACTCCTCTAATCATAATTTTAAGAGTTATATTGAAAAAGGAGTTTACCCAATCTAGTTTTCATTGCTGGCTTTCTACCGTGGATTTCGGTAGATCGTGGACCTTTTACCGTATTCCCTAGTAGTTCCTTCTGGATCTGGTGAATCCTCCACCATTCTTCTTGTTCCTCCTCAGTGCGAGGCTCAGACTCCCACCTTGTTTCTGTCGTGGCCCGATCTAGCATTTCATAAATGAAATTCCTTCTCTGTTTTTCAACGGTCTGGAAATACTCCTGGTTTTCACTCGAACCATCGTTCGGTATTCAGAGACAACTATCTCCTTCTCTTAGAATTTCCATGAAGAAATTTCATCTTCGACATTTCAGAGTCTGAAAGTATTCTTTTGTGTAACTCGAACTTTCCTCCGATTCTATTTTCTTAAAGATTCTCCTCCGTTAGTGGAAATATATCTAAATGTAATATAAATACATATATTTCTTTAATAAATTTAGGCTCTGATACCATTTTGAAGCATTGGGGACTAGATCTGTGAAAATCAAACCTTTTGGGCTAAAATGATATTTTTAAAAAGATAAGCCATGGTATTAAAAGTGTCAAAACAGAATTATGGTATCAAATCTGCAACTTTCATAAACTATGTATCAAATCTGTCATTTAAAAGGTATGGTACCTGAATCGCAAGGTAGCCTAAAGTATGATACCACTTTTGCATTTATCTCTTATTTAATAGATAAGAAGGTGTTCAGTCCTCTAGTTTATCCCATATCCTATAATGAATTGAAATATACCATTAATATATCGAGAATTCCGCAAATTCTAATTAAATTATTAAATCATATTCATCCACGTTTCCCATCAGTATATTAATATTTTATTTATATCAAAATTTAAATCTCGATTCTGTTTTCTTCTAAATAACTAGACATTTTACCTTTCGAGGTATATACTTAATTTATCAATTAGCCCGTAAAAATTTATTTTATCAAACCCCTCATATTTTTATAGCTACCTTCTTGATAATATCATTAAATTAATCTTTCAAAAATCTCATATGCATAATATGTCAAATTTAATTTTTAATATTTCTTAAATATAATTTTTTAAATCTCTATAAATTTTCTATCAATTTCTCACTACTATAAAATTTAATTAAATACGAATTCCTATAATTAAGTATTTGATTAATAAACTCTATTAGATTGAGTAAATCAATTATAACATTGATTAAATCTAATAAATCAAGTAATTTAATTAATTGGATATAACGCTCCTAGTTAATCAATCAATTATTTATAAATAGTCAAACTCATAAAATTCTTTATTAAATATTGATTTGAATAGTATAAATTATATTTAGTAAACAAAGTAATCAAATAACATAATATATTAATTAATTAATAATTTGAGAATTAAAAGATTACCTGTACCAAACGAATGAAAATTATCCGGAACTAAAATACTGAATAAACTCTCTGTGTGTGTGGTGTGATTTGTGCGCAAAGTCTTAACTTATACATGTACCAGATATAATGACACGCAATATCTGCGTCCATAAGTTTTTTAGTAATATTTTTATTTATTAAAATTTATAATTTATTCCTTTATATTAAAATTTGATATTGTCTTAAAAATTCACATATAAAATTGTTGGTACTTTTTTTAATACATTGGTTATCAAAACATATTTTACTCAAATTAAATTAAAAATTGACACATAATTTGTAAATATATGTTATATTGATAAAATGATTATATATACATGCCAAATAAATACTAATATATTATTTTAAATTTCAATTAACAATAAACTTAAACAAACTAGGAATAACATTATTTTTTTAAGTACATGGTATTATATATAATCCATACTAATCTATATTAATATAAAAGAAAAGTCCCTCTATACTCACAAACGGCGGTTAATGACACCAACGTATCAAATTTTTGTTAGTAAAAAATTCCCTTCAAAAAATAACTAACTTATTTGACGTTTCAAACTTTACATTAATTGATGGTTTTTTCTTTTCTTCAAACTACAAATCGTGTATCAAGAAGAATTTTTTTAATTTTTTTCAAGTATTAAAGATTGTTCTTAACAACTATCTAGTGCCTTTTCAGTGTATTCCTAATATCCGTTGTGTCATGTCGAAAGGATACACAACATCATGTCTAATGCACCAAACAAATATTTTCATGCTGCCTACGACCAAGATACAGGGGATGTAAAAAACATCTAAGCTTTATCATTAGTCTGACGTGACTGAGTCTTGAAATAGCTTAACCCTTTTTATTTAGGAATCCAATTCCCTTTTCTGGAGAATTTCGTGAACAAAGTTATATAATGTAGACTTTGGGACATAACCCAACCCCCACTAGCTTTTGAGCTCATTTTATAGAGTCATGCCCGGTATGATCTTGAAAAATTGAATATTCAATTACATACCAAACGCGATTTGAACTCTATGTCGAATAATTGGGATCCAAGCCATTGATTTTGACCGATGTTCCACATCATTCCTCCTTATGTCCTATTGGATTGTAATCCAATTGATTGGACAAACAAAGACTAGAATACTGTCAGTGGAGAAAAATGCAATTACAAATGATGTTTTACTAGAAGCTGCCTAAAAATCTAGACTCCCACTATTTCCTTGACATGTATATGATTGTCCTAAAAACTCAAGTACTTTGTAGGACAAATGTTTGTCATGCAATCAGGACCAAGGTGGTTTAGTGAAACACCATAAAACGAAGTCCAACTAAGTTTAATTCTTCCTTATCAGAGACCGTTCAACCATGGTCCCTTTAAAAAGAACTTCACTAAGTGAGAAAAATATTGTCATTTAAATATTCAAGAACTCCCACTGAATACATGTTCTCTTGATCCATCAAAAAGCAATCAGTTTAGTTCACCACTATTAGTCTAATTCTTTAAACCTCTCAAAGGTTATTAGATTTGTGAACCCATGTTGATCCTATGTGTTTAGTGACTTATAGGTTTCACATTGAATCTAATCCAACGATTTGCTAGCTTTTGCCAATTAGCTACCATCCCTTACTCCTTACATATAGGCTGGTTATGAAATTCCTTTGTCCTTCTGACAATAAAATACCAAAAGCTCTGTCCTCCCTCTCTATCTCTCCAAAGGATGGAAGGGCAAAGGCCTTTGGTGTCCCTTCCAATCAATATTTGGGGCCTCACAATCATTAGCTAATAGACTTTTCTCTCATGTCTTTCTTCATTCATGGTTTAATTTGACGTTCTAGTGTGCTAGACGTAGAGAAACCACATTAATCCATCGTGAACTTGGTGGTTAAACTCTAATACGGTGATGATACTATAAAGGAGGCCCTGCAGAAAAATAAATCAACGTCAGGATGATCAAACGCTTAACACCTCTCATTTTTATTATATTTTTCAACAAATACAATGAAAAATCAAAAGATCGTCTTATTCCCAACCCCAATTATGACTCTCACCTCTAACACTTCATACCTCAAAACACCGTTCTTATATAGATAAACGTGATTTCACATCTTCGAAACCCAAAATGTCTTGGAGGAGGAAAGGTTCATCTTTTTTTAAGGTACTTTCAGGAACAAATCCAGTGGAGAGAAGGTGGGGCCCAACAATCTATACTTTTAAGCACTCTACTTTATACATTTTTCAACCTTAAAATATTTTTATAAAATTATCTGTACTGTTATTTTTCTTTAATTGCAAAGAATTTTTAATTTATATATATTAATTTTATAATTAATTAATATTCATAGAATATAAATTTATAAATTTGTTAAATCTAGATCTTTAAGTTTTTAAGATCGAATAATTAAGATGAATTGATTAGAATCTACAGCTTTTATGAATTTAGAAAAGATTCAACGATCATTAAAATAATGAATAATATATAATAAGTAAAGGCATAAAGGTCACTTTATAAAAAAACTAACTTGTTTGTTATATTTAACAGAGAGCGACAACTGATCTATACTTAAAAAAAAAACAGAGAGGGTGTTTAGCCTACTTTTAAAACAAATGAGGTTTTATGCTATTTTGCCATCTTTTTAAAAAGTGAAATCATTTTTAACAATTTTTTTGGGTAAAATGCAAAAATTTCTGTTGTGCTTTCGCGAAGTTTCAAAAAATCTCTTGTATTAAAGAAATAAGCTAAATACTGAGTGGTATATAAATAAAAAGTAATATTTGAATTTCATATAAAACTTTGAATAATAATTATTAGTTTTAAAATTATTAAAAATAATATATTAGTTTTTAAAATATTTTTGCAGGAACCACCAACCGGGGCGACCACCGTCACCCAAATCTGTGGGCAACGGTGCCGCCCAAATTTGGGGGCAACGCTGCCATCACCCAAATTCGAAGGCCACGGCCTTTTACTTTCTGTACGACGGGACAATTGTGTATATCTATATGTATAGGGTTAACTACATTTAGATCTCATTTAAAAATATAAAATTATACTTTCCTCAAAGACATTTTTAAATTATACTTACATCCTTTTAAAAATTCTTTCTTTACCCTTGACACCCTTCCATTAGGATTTGGACGAAAAATGTTAACGCTAACAACAAAATTTACATAAATTTTTTATTTTGTCCCTAGTTTAACATTTTCGTGTATGTTTTTATACTTATAAAAAGATAAATATAATATATATACATATATGTGTGTGTGTGTGTGTGTGTGTGTGTGTGCGTGTGTGGAGTGAAGTTAACATTATTATAATCTTTCTTTATAAGTACAAAGTTATTACATAAAAAAATATTAAATGAGTGGTAAAATTAAAAAAAATATGTTATTTTTTTTGCTAACGTCAGTTTTTTTATCCTAACCTAACGAAAGGGGGTTAAGTGTAAAAAATAAACTTTTAGAAAGAGTTACAAGTGTAATTTCTGAACTTTTTTGGGGAAATTGTAATTTTGCATTTTCATAGGAGATCTTAGTATAATTAACCCTATATATATATATATAGGATATATTATATATTTGCTATTTTTATTTTATATATTATTTACGTTTTATAAATTTATAGAGTATAAACAAATAAATTAAAAAAACTTTAATATGGATCTTTGATCTTAAGGATTATTTGATCCAATGATTGTTGTTGTTCATCATTATTTATTCGATATATCTAAAAAACTTAAAGGCATAATGGTTAATGATGTTAGGGCCATTTAATAGACTGGAACGAGTGTGCCACTCCATAGCACAGCAGATTTTTTTGCTTTTTGGTGAAAATAATATTTTTATTATTTTTTGCCGTTAGGATTGCAAATTTCGAATTGCATTGCCAAAAATTTATCTATGTTAATTAAATAGTTAAAGAAAACCCTTTATAATATAAAAAAAAAAAAAAAAAACCCACTTCGTTAAAAAAAAAATAAAATAGAGTAACTTATACACGTTTGAAATGAGAGTGAAATAATATTTGACATATTTTCAACTTTTCCTATTTGAATGGACAAAATAATCCCTCTCTTATGCAATTATACCCTCTCTTTATTTATTTTGATTAATTTCTTTATCTTTTTGTAATTTTGCTATAAAACTATAATAAATACTAATAATTAATACTCATCAATATTTATATAAAATATTAATACATCAAATTAAATTACTATACATATTTTTACAAATAAAAAGATCAATTTTTTTAAATTATTTTAATATTATTTAAAAAATTAATATCAAAATTAATTTCGAAACTTCAAGTTGTTGGATATATTTTAAAATAATATTATTTATATAAATTTGTTAAATGAATTTTAACTTTTTAAAATATTATTTTTAAACATAAATAACACAATTAATTTAATCCTTTATATAAATTTATAAATTAAAAAAAAAAAAACAAAAAAGGGATCATCTCCTCCAAGTCGCCAGTCACCCTCTACCTCCACCTCCACCTCCACCTCCTAGCATCCGCCTCCACCACCATTCCACCTTCGCTACCGTTGCACCTTTCAACATTTTGGTAGTGGGGTCTCCGGCTCAAGATCTGGACGGTGACAACCTGGGTGACCCAAGTCTGGGCGGCAATGTCGTCATTGCCCAGAGGGGTGGCGCCAGTGGTGGTGGGACAACGGCCCTCCACCGACGTCAATGTATATATATATATATATATATATATATATATATATATTAAATATTATGTATGTATAATAAATTTACATATAATTATACATATATGTAATATATTTTTTAAATACATAACATTTAGACCATTTATTTTTAGAAATAGAAGATCAATGGTTACAAAAATTTGATTAGATCTTACGATTTTGATGCAATCATAGAGGATTCAACAATTAATATAATAATTTTCTTTAATACATAAGGATATAACGAGATATTTCAAAAACGTCAAGTCAAATAAATAGCAAGAGGAGTGTGTGCAAGATTATAAAAAAGCACAAGGGGCTTTCTATATATACTTTTAACACGAGGGATTTTTATTTGAATTTGTAAACATGGGGTTTTATGCAATTTTTTCCTTTATTTTGAGGGTGCATTGTGCAAATTACCCCTTAAATATCCTTCCCAATTCATCCATTACAATGCTCTTCTCCAGTTCCCAGTTTGTGACAGCCATGGCTTTGGGAGCAAAAGAGGCAGCATTCTCCGTCTTCTCTTCTTACCCTTCCACTTCTTTCATTGCTTCAACCAATCGGTATCTTCAGTTAGGTTCGGCATTTCCCTTTCAGCCCCTGCGGCTTTGATGAAATTCACTCAATATAACCTCCCAGTTCTTTCCCCTTCCCAACCCATCAAAAGTCCTGGCTTTCAGTGTCACTCTTCTCTGGAAAGCCTAACTGTAGAAGAAGAGGTGGAAGAATCTGGAAAGCCTGAGAGCAGAAGGAAGCTCTTTGTACTAAACTTGCCTTGGTCTTTCTCTGTTGCTGATATAAAGAAACTGTTTGGTGAGTGTGGAACTGTCGCAGATGTTGAGGTATGAAGAACGAAAATAAGAATTTTTTTTTTTTTTGTGTGTGTGTGTGTGTGGGCGCGTTGTTATACGCTTTTTGAATGTTTTGGTTGTCGGTTCTTACTATCTTGTGGGAAAGTGTAGATTATTAAGCAAAAAGACGGGAAGAATAGAGGATTTGCATTTGTGACAATGTCTTCTGGGGAAGAGGCTCAGGGGGCAATTGAAAAATATGACTCTTATGTAAGTTCTTCGTGGGAATTTAAAATTCTGGAGGCTTTCAAGTTCAATTCCTAATCTTTAGTTTTCTTTCTTTGCACTATGGAGAGAACTGCTATTTTGTTTTGACAATGAGTTGAGGTGCTAATTCCTTTCGTTCTGCTGTCAGTCTTGCTATGTTTGTGAATGGAGTACCACCCTGCCAAAGTGCATGTTGTACTTTCATACACATTTGAGAAATTCCCCTCGAACTAGGCCTGAGTTGAGTAGAAAGACTTGTTTCTTCATGAAAATGCATGGATTCTGAAACGTATTGCAATTAATGAAACCAAATATAGATTATGCAAAGTATGATACATATGGTGCACCAGAGAATGCTATTAGTCAAGCAAGTTGGTGTTGAATATTTCTAGCCATTATTGCTTTGAGGCGTTATATCAATATTGCAGTTTGTTTCAATGATATCTCATTCTCATTGTATAAGCTTAATAACTCCACTAAAAATGCCACTTTTAAAATCGTTTCCCTCATAAAAGAGCATGTCTGTCTGGAGCAGCACCAATGAAGATGGAAAATTATAAGGAAATTAAGTGCGATATGCGTGCTTTGAAGATGTCCAAATGTTGGTTCTGGGAAGACAATGGCTGTTAGATAGACAGAGTAATTTGATAAGAAAAAGAGTGTAAAGGGTGTATGTGATTCCAATGATCAGGCATTGAATTTTAAGCTGAGTGATGAGTGGAATATAGTGAAAGCTAGAACTGCTAATATGTTCTCAAGTTCATGGGCAGCTTAATATGTGTTGTTCAGAGTAGTAGTATATAAGAAAATTGTGTATTAGATTGACTTGTGGGTTTATCAGAGGAACCACTTATCTTATTCCTTCTTTCGCAAAACATACTTCTACTGGTCCAAGGATCCAACTGTTTAACTGCCTCAAGGTATTTCATTCCCACGGAATAAAGAGATGATGAAACTCAGACCTTTGGTTTCTTTTAGTCTTCCATAGTTTAGCTGTCATTTCATATAATCAGTCAAAGTTGCAGGGGAGTTTACAATGTTCTGTTCATAAGCATAGAATTTCTTCAATATGTTTTCAGGTAGCTTCAAAAAATCTCCCTTTATGTGATGATATATTGTGAATGATATTTGAGCAGGAGTTGGTTGGTAGGATTATCAGAGTACAATTTGCCAAGAGATTTAAGAAACCTGTTCGTGCTTCTCCTGTAGTTACTCCACCAGGAGAGACCCGCCATAAGCTTTATGTATCCAATCTAGCATGGAAAGTGAGGTCCAACAATCTCCGGGACCTTTTCTCGTCCAACTTCAATCCTGTTTCAGTCAGAGTTGTATTTGATAATCCTTCAGGAAGATCAGCGGGGTATGGATTTGTGTCTTTTCAAAAAAAGAGGAAGCCGAATCTGCAATTTCTGCATTAGATGGGAAGGTGATCTACTGCTGTTTCTTGTTATTAGCTCTTTCAAATTTCTTATACTTGCTTTTACTCAGTTTTTTGTACAATGCTTGCAGCAACTCACTTAGCTAGTAATAGTGATGTAGTTCTTTAGTAAGTTTTACTCATTGTTTCTGGTTCCAAATGATCATGTCTGTTTCTATTTTGAAAGTTTCATAGTTCTATTGGAAATCAATCTTAGGATTTTCTTTCTTAATTTGTATAGAAAAGTTGTGGATGGAATTGTGAGATCTACAAATTAACAGGTTTTGGATCTTAATATGAAGTAGTGCACTAAGTTACTTTTGACTGTATCCACTACTGAATGGCTTCATGAGTTTGCAACAAACAGTCAATTTTTAAAGTGTAACATTTATGTTGACTTTCATGATTATGTATATATGATTTTACTCTTTCGGAAGATGTCCATGAAATATTATTTGTTCAGAAGTTCTTCCAGTGAAAAAAAGAATGATGTAAAATTTTTGCTCTCAAAGCTATTAAACTGAGTCGTGCACTTATTATTGAATGTTGATGTGATTACCCAGGTAAATAGTAAATACATACTGCATAAATGATTTGATCGTTGTATTCTTTTCTACGGGGGCATGTGTCATTGTGTAATTGAACAAGACTTGATAGAAGTCAAAGGCTGTTCGAAAATATTTTGCGGCAAAACATGAGCAGCAAGAATTAGTTGATGATAGCTTTTCATAATAGTGAGATGCCTAACATGATTGAATCAAAATTCTAATTGCTGTTTGGCAATAAATATGTAGCTGGATGTTTTCTAACATCCATAAGTACTTTGTTGTTGCTAAGTTTCTACACGGATTTGTATCCTTAACTGGAGAGATTTGTTTTCCCTGACTATATCCTTCTTAACACAACGGCAACCCTCTCTCTGAGTTTAGTTTTTTGTTGAAACGGTCAAAATTCAACTGCTGAGAAATCATTCTTTGTATACCTTTCCAAGGGTATTTGCATTTTTTGCTTGTTTGTACAGTTTCTGTTCATATCTCAATTTGGATGAACACAAAGAATGCATGTTGTGATTATTGATCGAAAGTAAATGTACTTTTCTAAAGTTTACACTTTACAGACATTTTAGTAGCTGGATGTTATAGAGATAAATGAGCTGAATATTGCATGAGGTTTTTGCTTCCGAGCATCCATAATACAATTATTTTGTGGTGGTAATGTCAGTATCTTCTCAATGCTCTTCATGTAGGAATTATTGGGAAGACCAATTCGCTTGAAATTCAGTGAAAAGAACACTGATGCTTCTGAAAGTAAAGAAGAAGAATCAAGCGAACAGCAGCCTGAAAATGCTTCGAAAGTAAAACAGAAGGGTCGAGTGACAAATAGCCTGAAAATTCTTAAATTTCTGTCAAGCTCTGGCAGTTTTGTATTTTGTGGACAGATTTCTGGAATCATGTGATGATAAAGAAGAAACAGACAGTAAAAGATACAGCATGTATTCCATCTTGCACATACTCTTCATAATATGGAATTTTTTCTGAGAAATTGTATATTGTAATGTTATCAGACTTGTTATGCTCATTACTAGATACAGATATAAACTTCTATCCGATGCCGGTTATGGCAATATCCTTCTTATGGGTAACATATTGTACTGTGTAGACATTTATCTATTTCTGTTCCCTTCTCCTTTCATGACTTTGCTTCTAAATGACAACGGGCAATTGATCTTGTTCTACGATACCATTCGCATGTTACCGTGCTCGCGGTGTTGTCAACATGGTGTCTGTCATTCCATGGTTATGAGCACCTTCCTCACCCGGGGCTGGAGGCCAAGCTTTGCCTTGCCGGTTATGGGTCGACATAATGGTTTTCGTGCTTGTTGAGGTAGGATTGTTGGCTAATGCCTGATAAGAGGAGCGTCGATCTTTGCCATTTCAAAAACAAAAAGTCAAGCTTCTCGGAATAATTCATAGAAGTACATTATACCGTCTCTTCAATAGTAGTTGTTCCTTTCGGGTTTTATTGCACTTTTGGTCCCGTTAGATAGGGCCATTATCATTTTTAGTCCCACGCTTTATCTGGTCAACACATATAGTCCTAAAGTTTACATCAATTTTGACAGTATTAGTCCCAAACTCAAAACATTTTGGTTTTCTTCCCTAATGCTCGAAATTTGGCCCATCATGCTTCCGAAATAAATTAAACTGCCATAAATTCGTACCTTTTTTCGACCGCCTTGTCACTGGGTATTCCAAGCTTCTCGGTTTTACGGACTTCCTCCAACCACACAACCGCAGCAGATGGTTCGCAGACGCTTGGCTCCTTCAGCAACAAACAGCACAACCCTATTTCGTTTCCTACCTTAGGGTGTAGAAGATATTCCGATACAGCAACTTAATGGAATTTTGGACAGCAGTTTGGAAAGAAGCCTTTCTTTTATTGAAGAAATATAGGCAATATTACATAGATACTATTTCCTCCGTTGGAGGAGACTATTTAGCCTCTCATTGTATAGAGGGCTAGACTTTTTGGGGAAACCCCCATGAACTAAGAAATTGAAAATTACAAGAATAGAGACTTGAATGTTATGCTTTGAAGAGTAGGGGGAAATATTTGATGATCCCCTTCTGCTTCGCTGCTTCCTTATTTATAGCCATCCGCGGACTTCAAATGCGGATTTCAAACTTGATTTTTGATGACGTCATGGCGTTCATCATCTTGATGATGTCATTGCTTCCGTCATCGTTCTTTCCAGCTGTATTCCATAATGGCTTGTTGGCCATTCAATTGCTAGCTGGTTCTGACTGTTGGTTTTGTCGTCTTCTACCGACAGTCTTCTTTTTGAATTTTTACATCCTTCGTATTTTACCGTTCCTTGTAAAAATTCTTTCTTTTACCCTTGTCCGGTTTTGGTTCGGGTTTCTTCTGGGTGACCCGAATCTTAGTGCCGAATAGGGGCTTCTCTTGTTTTTCACAGCAAGGGCATACATGGTCATGCCATTGCCCAACATGCAACATGTTGCATGTCTTCATCCTTGTAGACTCGGTTGCAGGCAGCTTGTTCTCCCATATAAGCATTCTTTTCTTTTTGAACATGATTTCTGCAAACTCAGTGCTCTTTCCCGTCATGGAGTTTAACAGGAATGATCCATTCACCTTGTTTGAGAAAATCTTGAATGGATACTTGACTTTGTCCATCTCGGTGAGACAGACCCATAAACCCCAAGCTCTTCTGGTGGAAATATCGTCTTCACTAATAGTCGACACCAGCGGAGCTGCTTCTGTGGTAGCTTTGATTCTGTTAAAAGCCACCATGTCTGATCTCTGTAGCTTGATGAAATGAAACGCTGGATGAGACCTTTTTCCTGCCATCTCTGGAGCTGCTGAAATGAATTTTAGCTCCAGGATATCTCCTCTCTTTAAGTGGGATTTTTTGCCATGAATCATAGACCGCCCACTAATCCATTCCGGTAATTTGGAAATTTCCAAAAAACTTGGTGACATAGTATGAACTGAAGCCAGAGCTCCAAACTCATACCATTCTCGAACTTCTTCAGGTTTTGATCCTTCCATCATCCAGACCCTATTATATTTTCCAGAGGTCTCGATAATGGTCTTGCTTGGATTGATGCCTTTGCGGGAAATTAATTTTTCCCACATCTTTTGATATACCTGCCAAGCAGAAGAAGATGAAGAGAGATAATTCATTAGTATTAGTCTTAGAAGTGCCTGTCATTGGCCTAAGACTAATCTTTCCCTCTTTAACCCCAGAGGTGCTGGGTTGACTCGAATCAAGAGAGGTTTTCACTCCCTGTGACTCGTTTGTCGCCGTTTCACCAGACTCTGATGATGGCCTTGTGCAAGCAGTACTTGAATCTGCCGCTACAGGTTTAGAGTCCTGTACTCTAAGTGCAGGTTTAGAGCCCTGCTCTCTCAACTCGCGAGTCATCACCGAGAGCGATGCCTTTTCGAATTGGTTCTTGTAAAGCGTTCCATAGCGCAGTTGATGCTACAAGGAACTCCTGATATTTGTCTGGACTTTATCCAGATCAGCTCTTTGGACTTGTCCGGCTACCTGGGCGTTAACCGCTAGCCGTCCAAATTCTCGGTCAAGCTCCTCGAGGTTTTCTCTGAGGTGCCTGAGTCTCAGCATGACGGAGTTTGCCTCAGATCCCTCCATCTCTCGTCAGGAAATCTGCAAGAACATTTTCATGAGATTTAATAACGACAATATTATAACAATAATATTGGCATTCAGCTTGCCATCTGATAATACGAGCTTTCTCAATTTTTGATTCTAGCTTATTTCTCAAGAAAGCTTTAACGTTAGTATTATCAACTTTCAATGTAAATTCTTTAGCAAGCAAGAACAAAGGCCATTTCTCAAAAGCCTTCCAAACCGCAAAGAATTGTTTCTCATTGATGTGCCACACTTGGGCTTGTTGTTCAGTGAACAACCCTCCTATGTATCTACAAGGTTCTTCCCCTGTAGTAGTCTTCTTCATGAGCACTGCTGCCCATCTGTAATCATTGGCGTCTGTGTAGACTACCAATTCATCATCGTCTTGCGGTATTGCAAGCTTTGGCAGATTATTGTAGACCTGCTTTAGCTCGCGAACCCTTTGTGTGTGGATTTCCTCCCATTTCCACTTTGCACTTTCCGTTTCTTTCAAAAGTGGCCGAAAATCCTTTCTGTATTTTGCAAGATCCTTTATGAAGATACCTGCAAAATTCACTACTCCCAAGAAGCTTTGTAATTGCTTCTTATCTTTGAGTATATCGGGGAAATTGCGGATTTTTTCCACAATATGTTCTTGCAACTCAATCCTGCTTCGTCAATAAGAATTCCTAAAAATTCAATTTTATTGACCGCTATAGTAGCTTTCTTTTCAGAAAGTACTAAACCCTCTTTATGACATGCATCATAAAATATTTCTAAATGTTTAATATGTTCTTTCATATTTTTAGATGCAATCAATATGTCATCTATATAGACAAACATAAACTCGAAATAATCTTTAAAAAGATTATCCATTTTTCTTTGAAATATCTGGGGTGCATTAGCTAAACCCATTGGCAACACGTTCCAGATATATTGACCTTGTGGTGTAGAGAATGCAGTAAACTTCTTTGATTCATTCTCCATTTTAATCTGATAGAAACTAGATTTACAATCAAATTTAGAAAACACTTTTGCACCCTTAATGCAATCAATTAAGTGCTCCCCACTCGGGATGTAATAACCATCAAATTCAAGTATTTTATTAATTCCTTGATAGTTAATTACCAACCTGGGTTTACCTCGCTTTATCTCACCATGGTTTCTTACCAGAAATCCAGGGCTACTGTATGCAGAGATTCCCGGCTCGATGAGTCCAAGGTTGATATGCTCCTTGATAATAATCTGCATATCCTTCTTGTCCTCCATGTTCATCTGGATGGGCTTGTATCGAACATACTCATATTTGCATTCTTCTTTGATCTTTAGAGTAGCTTCGATCTTGTTCCTATCCCACCATGCCAGAGGATTTTCACTAAAATTTCTGGATGAGCCTTTTGACATTTTCGAGAGAAAGTATACTTTCCTCGCTTATGTCCATTGCCTTTAATTCCTGCATTGCTTCTTTGAGGTTCTTAATTTCTTCCTCAGATTCTTCGTAGAAGCTATCGCTATCGATGAGTCCCTGTTGCCTGAAAGACAAAAGAACTTTCCCAAATTTCCTTTTATCCTGCATTTTTGGATTAGTTAATATGGCATCGAAATCACCACGCTTGCTGCGAAAATTTATTGGCATTATCCTGTTAAATGCCTTTTCTCTTCGCAGAACCTGTATCTCATTACCACAGTTGGTGGTAAAGATTAACAGATTTCTCTGATTATCTTGCATATATCTTGCAAATGTTTGAATAAAGTTATTACCTAGCAAGATATCAGCACCTGTATCATGAAAGTAAATGGGAGGTGTTTTTACCCTGAACCAGGGCGGTCCAAATGCTCCCCCGATCATAATTTTTGCTTCTCGAATTCCTGTATTGAGTATCAGGATCTTCTGTGAAAAATCCCTTCCTGCAATAACAGGTAAGGTTTCCCTTGCTTCCTTAGGGAAAACTCCAGGCTTTGCTGTGCAAATTCCTGATCCTGAGTCAATATAAGCTGTAAAATATTCTGTCTTATATTGATCATATAACATACCAACAGATATGTATATAGAAAAGGGCTTGTCATTCAATCCTTATGGTTACACCATCAAGACTGAACTCCATACCGTTACCTTTTCTTCCCCATGGTTTATGATCTTCGAGGAAACTTAACCCCAAAGTCATACACCCATTTTCTCGTCCTGCAATACCTGCAATTAGAAATTCATGGCCTGCTATTTCTAGCATGCCTTCATATCTACCAACAACAGGTTGCTGCAAATGATATAAGTCATCACAAGGAAAAAGGTTTTCATTCTTAGTGATGTCAAATATAACTTGTATTTTTTTCCATCCTTCAGGGCATTTAAGTTTTACGTTATCTACCCTAATCTCTTGAGGAGTCAAGACTCTTGCTAAGTCCTTCTCTTTTCCGTTGTAGCCTGTTATCCTATCTTTCGAAAAGGACATCCTGCTACCATACTCAATCCTAGAACTCATTGTTCGATCTAAGACTGGGTGATCTTTTATAACGATATCGACACCACCTATTCTAGGTATCCTAATTGGATCTGGTGCCATTACCTTAGCAAATTCCTTGAAAATTTTGGGAATTTTTATATACTCTTTCCTAAGGAATAAATCCGAATGATGTGTATTGGAAAGGGCATAAGCAATTCTATAAGTTATAAAATACGGTCTATTACCTTCTTTCATTAGATCTTTTCTTTTAAAATCCTGATGAAGGGTTAAGACTCTACTGAAATCTTGGTCAGCTAAGTTGTATGCAATCCTAGGATGAATGTCAAACATCAGTTTTCCTGCATACAAATTACCTATCATTGTTCCAAGACAACCATCTCTTAAGTTATTGATTCTTCTATCCATTATTGATAAATGTATTTCTGAATCAATTCCTTCCTTAAAAGTTGCTTTTATTACTACTTCAATAGTTCCTATGTGGATCCATTTCATAGTAACTGCAATCTCTTCTTTAAGCCTACTTAATTCTTCAAGAATTTCTTCTTTAGGAATAAGCTGCATTTCCATCACATTACCAGTAAATTCCATGGGAATAGCAAACTCACCTGAACTTACTTTGTAGATTATGTGATGTTTTCTTTGGTTTAGTCCTATCTGGTTGAGGACTTTGCCGATCCCTCCAATTCTGAATCCATCATATGGACTGAGGTTGGAATCTTGACGCATGATTCTTTCCATGGTTTTGTTTGACACCGTTATTCTGGAAAAGAATCCTGACAGGCTTTCAGAGGTCTGAAGCCTATCTTCCTCACTATAATTATTCCGACTCGGTTGAAGATCCATCCGAATCAGTTTCATCTCCTCTTCATAGACGCTTTCGTTTGAAGGAAGATCTTCAAATTGGTATATTGGTACCAATTCCCCATAGTAGACTGCGTCTAATATGTCGTCTGTGGCTTCGAATTTTCTTATCTCACCACGTTTCTGCGGGCAGTCTGGAGCGATATGTCCTCTTGCTCCACATGTCCAGCAGTTGCAATCTTTGAAACTTTCATTCGTCCGGGTATGGGCCCGTCTGAAAGTTCTTCTGGTAGGGGTTCTTCCTGTGGATCTTGTCTCTGTTCGTCTAGATCCTTGGGATGAAGCCCTTGTTGGTCCACTCCGTTGCCCAGATTTATATGTTCTGGCTTTGGTTTTTGGACCACCATGATCTTCGCCTAAAAGGAGTTCTTCTGGAATGTTTGGAGTATAGATCACTCCTGTGTTTCCTCCTTTTTCTTGGCTCACCTGATTCTCCTGTAGGAAAATCATTATTATCAACAGAGAGAGAGTTCGTTTAATTGTACCTCTCAGTCTTTTCATGTTTTTCTGGATGGATGCTTGATAACACCATCCTTCAACTTGTCTTTGAGAAAAGACATTCTCCTTGCTACTGAATCCATCTGTCCTCAGGTACTTTGTATGATTGGATCAACATTTCCCTCCATGGACTGCATATTTTTGCAAAGAACATTGGAGCTGCAACATCCACTGCTACTCTACTTTGAAAAAATACTTACGAAAAATAGATATATTCATCTACTGTGCAAATACTTCTTAGTTCAAGGCTGAAAAGAGCCTGTGCATCTCTCTAGCCTTTTCTGTTCTACTTCATTCGAAGTACCCATCTCCGATGAAGTGTATCTTGATAAGCCTTCCTAGCCGATCTGCTATTGCACTCTTGGAATCTCCGGCAAGGATACTGGCTTTAGTATCAGCTGGTATTATCCGATCTTCACAGAACCCTCCAAGCTTAACTCCACTAATTTAATGAAGTTTTCTTTATCGAGTTCTAGGGTGGTTGCTGCTATCTTTATAGCTGCTACCCATTCGTCTATCAGCTTCTCTATGTTTCGGAAATCGATAACATCCAGGTTTAGTACAACACCATATGATGTAAGGGCTGAAGGGTCTTGCCCAGGTGTATTTAGGTGCTCTCGTTAAGTTTCTCCCTGATTCTCTCGAAGTTCTGTACAAACGTTGGTGTTGCGTTTGTGTGGAAATCTTGCACTTCCCCTCATTGGGTGATTTGTGGAGCCTCGAAAATTGCTCCTCCGGCGTGGTAGTGTGGTAACTCTTGGTTTGGATATTTGACTTCACACATCCCAAGTTGGAAAATGATTCAGCCATGTAGTAGATTAGATAGATCTGTTCTCTGGTTATTTGGTTAGGATCTCGGATTGTTTCTCCCGATTTTGGCTTCGAAGAGTTTCCCGTTGTGCTGATCTCCTGATCCTCGTCTGGATATGGATGTTTCAGGTTTATTCCCGTTGGTTCTTTTTAGATCTGCAACTTCTGTCTTCAGATCTGTAAGATTCTATGTAGATCTGGGAGGATTTAAAGAATCTCATCCATCTTGTGGCACAAGGAATCTACTTTCATAGGTACATTAGATAACCTATGTCCATAGTCTTGGACCGTCTTCTATCCCTCAGATCTTGAGAAATCTTCGAGGTATCGGCCTCGATCTCCTTCCAATTAAATTCCTCTAATCATAATTTAGAGAGAAATTGATGTAGGAATTGACCTTTCATGAAATTTCGATGTGGCGATTGTGGGTTGACTCAGTGCCTACCAAAACGACCACCTCGGAGTTTCCCTAGGTCCTTCTTGATAAAAAATCGGGTTCATCTCTATTGGATCCGTTTTGTGGTTCCTCAGGAGCTTGAGAGGCTGCTTTCATCTTACATGGGCCTTTGTATGGACCATGCTCGCATTTCCAAAGAATTTCCCGAAGACGTTCTTTCTTTGTATTTCCAGAGTCTGGAAAATATTCCTGTTTTCATTGTACAACTTTTGTTCGGTTCCATTATTCTTGAAAAGTCTCCTCGTTAGTATAAAAATATTTAATATATAAAACCCATATATAATTCTTCAATAAACCTAGGCTCTGAATACATTCTCGACGACGTAGTTTATCAACTCATTTTAGATACGTTTGGCCTTGTACCTCTCGATATCACACTCTAAGAA